>JAHWXV011013955.1:0-10002 GCA_024586415.1 Phrixothrix hirtus | reverse complement strand
GCACCACGTACCTGGTTGCAGGAGCAGCTCAATGATGTTGTTCCTCAGGGCGATACAGTGCCAGGTAGCAAGCAATAAATAACTGACACAATTTATTTATTGCTGAATTCCCTGTTATGCTCCTGACGCCCTTTTCGGACCTGGTGCCATGTTGGTTAGTCGTCTGGCCTGAAAGTAAGGGTTGGGGAGACGGCACTGTATCAGACGGCGGCGAATCCAGCGGGCGTCTTTCTGCTGCGGAGCTAGAGGTATAATAGGAGAATAAACATAACGAAGTTACAATAACTAGCCTTTACTAAGCGTAACTGAATGTTAAAATTAACAGTTGAAAAGCTAAAGTAATAAATGCAATGTCTGATAAACTCTGTCGCGAAATTGTCTACTTAATCTAATTTAAATAATTGTCAACTCACGTAACGTGGAATAATGGGGTTAGGAATGACAAGGGTAGTCTAAGTGGACTTACTCTGAATGTGGCACTTTCGCGCATTATTACGGTTCGACGGCACTACTCCGCGAGTAATGGTTGTCGTGCCCGAAGGTCGACCTAGGGGAGGTCGGTGAACGAATCGACGGCAGATACTGTTGAGCACCTGAGCAGATGGCTGATTGTAACTGCGACTCCCTGTTGCGCGACTCGCCGCGCTTTCTATTTTCTCCGATTCTTCGGGAATTTGGAGCGGGAGGAAAGGGATATTCTTGGCCATTAGAGGTTGTAGTTTTGGGGGCGGTAACAATAACACCGAGGTTATAATTTTTGCGTGAAATGTCACGGAACTTCTGAAATACGTCGCAGTGGAGTAAAATGTCCGTTTTCAAATAAAGATCCGCGTATTCGCCTAAATTTTGAATTTTAAACTTTTGCCCAACTCTGCGCATGATTGTAATCGTCCTCGGATATTCCCGTTTCGTTTATTTTTGTGAAAGGCGTCAATTGAAGGTAGCCGCGTATCGTTTAGTTTCTCTAAAGAACCTACGTAGTCATAGGGAAAATACTCCTTTACGCGCGAGTAATTTAAACAAATCGTCATCAAGATGGCTAAATTCGGATTTTAAGTATTTTAAGTCTTGAATAGAGGTTGTAGAAACGAGTTCGTCCAAAGAAGCATTCATGAACCTAACTGAATCTATGAATCGGAAATGTATGTTGTTCTTCGTCGTCGTCCAACGTAAAAGCAATGTATTTTTCTTTATTTATCGGGACCAAATGAATTTTTCCTAATTTTTCAATGTGCCTAATAAGAAAATGGCTGTCATATCCACTCAAATTATGAAAGACAAGCTTATTTTTGTAATTTAGATTGAAATTTGAATGCACAAATCCCCGAAATTCTCCCGTAAAGTGATCGTGGTCTCTCACAATGCTATTTTCAGATCCATCTTTAGCCGTAAATTTTTTCCCATATATGTAACAAGTCGTAGTTAAATGTATAGACGGAGCATCTTGGATCGGTTTTATTTCTAGCAATTTGGCAGAAACGATTTGTGCAATGGCTTTAAGTTGTTGGGAGAACCGTTGCGTAGGATTTTGAGAGCGATAAGAAGCGTAAAAGGATAAATTAGGGTCACAACTACATTTTAAATACAAGCCCGCGCTGAAGGCTTCGTATTTTTGATACGAAAAAGTTTTCTTAAATTCATCCCCGCCATTTGGAATTGGCATCAGAGTTGACTCGAAATCGCAGTATAATAGAAAGGGTACCGTCTGTTGATTTGTAAAATTTTTAAACTCTGCAAAATCGTAATTGGGGAAACTGATTTTACAAGTATTCATTTTTCACAATGCTCTATATGTTCCTTTAACTTAGCTTCGCTTGTAAAATAATTTAGGCAGCGATCGCATAAATGATTTTTACCTTTACGTTTAGTTAATTGTTTAGATAAAGCTGCGAAATATCTTTTATTAAGCAGTATTAAAATTTAATGTTTACGTCACCGTTGACATCATTATCATTTTGTTCGTTTGTTTTTGACGGAAAATATTTACTTTGTAATAAAAGTAGATTTACATGTCTGTTTAATTTTGATTTTGTCTGACGACTGGGTACTACGGTAGTAAAATTTTCTTTGTCTAATTCTAAAGTATACACCTTAATTGATATATTATTTTGTTTACCGAATTTGGAAATTTTACTAAGTTTAACAGGGAAATCTATTCCTTGCATTTCAAAACTATAGACCAGTGCGGATAGGAAGATATTCTATCAAGCAAAGCATTCGTTGTCGTCGTAATTTTTAATATTAATTCACGCTTGATCTTTTGCAACAGATTCAGGAAGCCTAATGTAAGATGACCCATTTCCAATTTTGGTTTTATTATTATATTAAGCGAGAGAATCTGTTGTAAATCCCAGTTGCTCTCCTTCTCCTGAAAATCTTCCAATTTTGCCAAAATTTTATCAATAATGAAACCATTGCCTTAAATTCGTTCCAAGATCTATTATGGCGTTCTTTGTGCTAAAGTGCTTCGTATCTACGATTGCCGATAGATTTTTTTCGGCTCCCCCATCAACACGGTGCTTTATAAACTCCGCGCTAAACGACCCATTAACTTCTATCATAGGTATCTGTTTTAAAATGTTTTCAATTCCGGAGTTGTTGAACTCATCTTGGCTTCCGGATTTTTCCTGAAGCAGAAGCAACGAAAGTGTGGTAACTTGAAATTTTAGAGTTTGGGGTGCGACGGTGGTAAATTCAAAGAAGCATCATCAGAATGTAGAGTAGGATTCTTGTTATTATTGTTATTACTAAGCTGAAAATAAAAATACAGATTAGACAAAGACTCGAATAATCATGACAAATAAAAAATTATTTAAATGTAATACTACTTACTTTTAAAATAATTATTGATTAATTTGAAACAACTTCCACTTCCGCACTATTAAATGCCGTTATGCCCTTAAAAATTAGGGAATATAACTTCGGGACGAATTTTGAAATTTCTGTCTCGATGGTTGGTACCATACCCTTCGGGAGAAATACTATTCCTTCAACCAATTCAGCTTTCGCACCTTTACCGAATTTCGTTGGTACAATTTCGAAATTTTTAATATTATATCGCACGCCTTTCTTTAAATCTTTTATGCTAATAAATTTTTTGCCCACTGTGCAAGAGTTGGTTGCACTTAAATCCATTCCTAAAAATTAAAATATAAAATAGAATTAAAAATCGTAAAAATATTTAATGCTGACTTGTGTTTGAATAGAAAAACTTACACAGGATAAAAATAGCTGAACTTTTCTCAACAGATGTGCCACTAGCAATAAGCGAATTGCTAAATTGTTCCCCGTTCGTAGACGATAACGTGACGTCATTAAGGACTTAAAATTTCCAACCGTTGAAATGCGGGTTCAAAGCTGCAAAAAAATTTTTTGTTGAAACAGTGTATGGCTTCCGCTGATAACGATATTTGTATATATGGTTCCATTGATAATAATGTACCAACATTTCAATTAAATTTTAAAAATTATGCATAGCAATTTTTTAAAATATTTCTAAACTATATTTAAGTAAAAATTATTATGTTTTCTTAATTATTATATATAGTATGTATGTACATATGCATGTTTAAGGTAGTTAATTATTTTGCTAAAAAATTGTCCTCTTAAGTTAAAATTTGAATATATTAGCGTCATACTACGTATTTAAATAAATTTTACATGTCCACTGGTTTTTATTAAATTATTTTTGTTGATAATATGCACTTTATTTTAACGCAAATATTTAATTTTGTTATTATCCATAAATTCAAACGGTGTTTATTGAGTTGGTAGAACTATATTATCTTATTTTATTTTATAGTTTAATTTAGTTTCAATGGTAGAACTAGATTTCATTGCTCCTAGCGCTAACAAAATGATAGAGATAATTTTTGTCAGCTTCCTATAATAGTTTTGTTTTCTTGTTTAATTAAATTTACGTTTAAATCAAAGTTAATTTTTGGAACAGATAAAATATTAATTTTACAAAAAGCTTTCGTAGGTAAACGTGTGGCGTCATTTTTATAAATTCTTATGTTTGAAATTAGTTGATTGGGATTTCTTCTCATAAGGTAAAATTTGCAAATTTAATTCGAATAACAATTTTTACAAGTACTTTTATTAAATTATTTTTGAATTTTAGCTAGCATATGTTTTTGTTGTTAGGGATTTTCCTCTTAAGTTAAAATTTGAATATTGTTAGCGCCATAAATCTAGCATTTAAATAATTTTACATGTCCTATTTTTGAATTTTAAGTTTGAATATTAACGCGCTTTTGTTGGGGATTTTTTCCTTGAAGTTTAGATTTTAATATGCTAGCGATATTATTTTAAAATAAATTTGAATATCAATTTTTATAAGTCCTATTTTGAATTTTAGCGACGCATAGGTTTTGGACAAATTCTTAAGTTTGAATATTAGCTTGTTAGGAATTTTTTTCACTTAAGTTAAAATTTTAATCATACCTTTTACAAGTCCCCTTTTATTAAAAGAATACGCATTTTGAATTTTATACGTTACCTCATTTTTTAAACGTGATAAGTACTAATATCACATTTAACATTACATCTACAGACGGGACCGGTAGTCTAATGCATACATCTGTTTACTAAGGCAGCTAATTTATAATTAGTAAAAGTGTACTTCTATTTATAGATCCCAATTTATTAGAAGTGACGTTGAATTTTCGAAAAGTATGTAAAAACACATATGAGTGCCTGTCTTAATAGATTTTTACCTACGAGGTAACTATATTCGGTAAGTACATTACATCCAAACCTGAACAAACTTTTGATGTTTAATAACATGGCCCTATCTAACAGCACTTTAACAGCAAGTTGGTCTGTAGTAGTCAGTGAAGTCTACTTTAGCAATAGATTGTCCCTCTGCTGACAAGCGAAAGTTGCTGACTGGTGAATACAAGCATATGCTTAAGTTGATTAACTCTGTACCAGTTAGAAATGGCTAAAATGTAGCCCTCGCTGGGGACGGTTCCTCCTGGAGATAAGTCTTTAAACCGGGCTTGCAACACCTGCGGACGTGTCAGAGAACGGTGGATACCATAGATTGTTTCTTGAATTATAGCGTTCTAGCATAAGTAGATTCCTCATGCCAAAATGTTTTTTAGAACCCATTGGTAATATTAGTTTTCGACATCTACATCCTAGCAGATTGTTTTGGCGTTGAAGTGGTAAAGACATTAATTATTTTTTCTTCTTATTAGCACTTCATTTAGCGATTTTACAGTATTTCTGTTATTTAACCTAACAATATGAAGATTTCTAAAAATATATATTGTGCTCTACAGGTCCCATTGAATTTATCCATGCCGACAGAGCTTAGAACATTTTTACCCATAAGCAAATTTAGTAAGTATATTAGTAATCGTGTTATAATTGTATTTCTTAATACATCACATTGTTTCTTTTTACTAATGTGAACTGTTTAACATCCAATGCTCGCCCCTTAGTACCTTTTAGTGTCACCGTAACTTTATTTTATGTGAAGATCGGTACAAAGGGACATTCGACGCCTAATTGTTTCCGAAGAAACCTACTGACATTATTGTTATAAATAACTTTGAGTATCCTTAATTGGGAGGCTGTAGATCTCATGCGTCTGTGTAGCGACTGTGATAGCGAGGGACCTTGGTGGTTCTAAATTACTATACAGTTGAGGCCTTGGATATGATTAATGATTATTCGTACAATTTTATTCTTATCTGTTTATGATACCAATGTATGATGTTAATGTTTACAGTTGTAACCTTGAGTTAATTAATAACCTGAACCTAATCCAAACCATTGTAATAAGTGCGAGTGTCTGCTATAAAGGGATTAGGCATATACAGTGTCTACCATGTATGTAAAATTTAAATACTACGGATAATGCTTCACATTTGCGAGGTATCTAGGATTTTAAACGATTAGTTGCATTAAGCAATTCACTACGTTAAATGTTTGAAACGTTTCATTAAGCGTTTTAAATGTTTCATTAAACGTTTTAAAGGACTCGTTGAGCATTTTAAACGTTTCATTGGTTAACGTTGTAGTACACCCTTAATGCAGTATCCGGGGTCTAGTTAACGTTATATACTCTAAAACTTGACAATTTTCATTATTTATTTCAGTTTACATGTATACATAATGGCATGAATATTAATATGGAAAGCGTATGCAGAACCAATGACCTTAGGAAAGTGCTTGCATCGATGTGCATTTGAGGTTTCGTGGTTGCTTGATCATTCGTTAGCCGGGCCTCGTACGTTTACCATTCATTGCTAAAAGTAATTTATGTGTGCTTTGACATAAAATATATCGTTAAAGGCTATTAATTGAATTTACTGTGCATTGTTTTATGTCATTTGAGAGGTTGAAATTTGGGATAGACTACCTTGTGCATTTCGATTCATTAGTTCTCATAAAGAAATTTTGTCTTATAAATTATACCTATACAATATGATTTGTGATTAATTATTATTATTTATAAAGCAATCTCAGTCTATTCTTACTATAGAATTTATTTCAGTTTACATATACACGATCGTAAATATTAATATAAAAACTATAAATACAGAACAAAATTTAGATACATTATATTTAGATTTACCTATTATATAAAGTTCATTATATATTTCATGAATTATGAATTAGCATATGTCCGCAGGCTGATGTGCTGCATCCATCTGAACAAATAAATCGTTTATCATCATTTGCACTAAGAGCAATTTTGATTTAATTGACGGAATAAGTTTGATGCTTGTAAGTTCTAGATGAACTTACCTACTATTATAATTATATAATGTGCGTCTAGTAAATTTAATTCTAATTCAGAATTTTGTTATTCAACAAAAGGTGAGAAAGCATTTGTTTTACGTTAATTTAAAACGTTAATAACAACCGTATCTGCCATTAGCTTTGTCAGTAATGATACACAGGTTTGTCAACAATTTTTAGTTATTTTTAAATAATTTGTCAGGTAGAGAGAACTTTGAATGTTGTGCCGCGTTAATTACACTTGAAGTTCTTGTAGATAATTTACTTCAATTTCAATGTACAGGGTGTATCAATAGTGTCAGTTCATCTTTTGTTCAATTGCTGTTAAATAATGATCTGGTTAGCACTTCACAACATACGGGAGCGATCATAAATATTGAACACTTTTAACATTAGTGTATTTGCTTTCAGTCTTAATCCCGTATCTGCAGTACCATTAAAGTAGTGTGTGCCTTCACTCCTGAAGTAAGTCACTAACATCTTAATATACAGGGTGTTTTGTAAACATCACCGCGTAGCAGTTTCGACTTGAGAACTGTGGCGCCCATGTTTTACCGGTTTTGTCTTGACTTAACAGTGTTTAGCCTGGCAAGTATCGACGAACCACGCCTCGCTCCATTGTAGCTTTGCTAACCGTGGCTAAACACTCGTTATTTTTTATTGGCACATGCGTTGTTGTCAGTTTAGCCTGTGACACTATATTTGTTAGTCTCTTTTCATATGATCGAAATTTAACTCAATCATTTAAACGTAATAAATTGTTTGTGTTAAATATATTATTATTATTTATCAAGTAATAACTAGGTATTCGATTAGCAAACATAACTTATAGCTTTTTGTTAGAAAATCGTCGATTCGTTCACTGTTGCATCGCTACCTTTTCTTTAGATAACTTAATTTATAAGTTTGATTGAGTCATTGGTATAATATTTATCAATTAACAAACACAGTGTGGCGCATAGTTGATTACGTTTACGTAGCGTTGGATGACAAGTTAACTGTAATTCGTTTGTATGTTAATTATATGAAATTTTCCTAGTCTATTTTACTTTGGGAAATAATCTAGGGATGTATACATTAATTCGTGAACAACTTTTTAATTTTATATTCGTGGTCGACCCCCTTTTGACAGAGACTTACCGATGATTCTACATAATAAGAACTCACCCAGCTCTACAGAATGAAATACTGTCTTAGCCGAACAAACTCTTATACATATTAAGTCACCTTGGTAAATAATGTATCAATCCTTCTTTTCAGGGTCAAACGAAATATCTGTCTTATAATTATTAACGTGGCAAGAAAATTGTACAATATGCTACGCTCTGACTAGTTTCTAATGCTGTGTGTGGAATTGCTTCAGATTCGAATTCTTCGAAACTTTTAGTATGTAATAGCCGATTGGGTTGAATGGATGAGATATTTCTACCATAGATCGCCTTTAACTTTGCTTGTATCCTTAGCAACTCCTATAAAGTCATACATCGTTATTGAAGTTACAAATAGAAGGTAATATTAAATTAAAAATGAAGAGATAGCCTATAAAGTGTAAGGTTAAATTTTAAATGGATAGAACACCTACATGAGTGAAAAGCCATAAAACTGCAAGTTCAAAATTAAACAAATTTATGAACATTTGCAAGGATAGTCACCACCAAAAATCGCATAACCTTACATAAAAATGTGGGCAGGCGAGCAACAAAGATTTGCACTTCCAAATGGCGTGCACAGCCACTTGTGGATCATAATTTAGTCCTCGTTAGGACTGGTCAGCATCAGGTAGACCGCTGCACGCTATTTGCCTTACAAATAGACAAATTTTCTCAATCAAAATTTGCCCTTCTTTGGTTTTCTCAAACAAACTTTCTTCTTCTTTCACTTTTACTAAAAGGAACCGGTGCAAAAACCACCGCCTACTTTTGGTTACTCTTTTTATTCATCACTCTTTTTCGGTAAGTAGTGACTTTATGCGGATTAGATCTGCTGGAGTTGCCGATAGTAGATACAGTAACATGATTGTCCACAAGGATCAGCTCCACCACCACTTGTAAGCTACAATCATTGGATATCGACCGAAGGAGGGGCCGATTCGGTACTACCTCGTGTTCCAGCTCTGTCTGATCTGAGTAGCTATCGAAAAGTGGGCTTTCTCCATTTTCATTTACAATTCCACACCACCCAGTTATTTTCGTTTTTACCCCATCTTTCAATTTAATGTTCGTAGATATCCAACGTGAAGCCATACGTTCATTCGGTACAGTATTTTACACATTGTGATTATGGATATTTGATTTGGGTTTACCCCCATAGATCTGTCATATTCGGTTAGAATGTAGCTTTAGCAGTGTCCTCTAGTGCATAATATGATCCCTCGCTGTGAGGGGACGGTCTTAAGCGTATAGATACTGAAGGATCACCAGATCTATAACTGCATCTATGCCCTGGTCAAGAACGGATCAGGAGGTACCAAAATATGTTTCTTCTCCCTTGAGCCATATTATTATCATAATGATTTTAAATTTTATTATCATTACTATTACTACTAATTGAATTACTAGAATGATTACTGCAAAAATATTTTACGTAGTAGCTCATATGTATTAGTAAACATCTTCTAGTTTATATAAATAATTTCTTATAATGTTAAATTTTTAAAACCAAGTCATTTATTTCAGGCGGATATCCAACACACAGCATTAAGCTATGAGTCAGAGGATGAAAATATGGGCCGACTTAGTTCTCAAAGTAGACGGGGAACTCCGCTATATAGCAAACAAGATATTCGTGAGCAATATTGCATATCGGATCGAGGGTTGGGTGCTTTGGAGACCGACCGTCGTAGCTTATTCAGTTGTCTTTCAAATCATCAGAACTCACCTTGTTCAAATCGTGCGTCACTTTTAACTGTTTGCGTAAAACAAAAAATTCCATCCGATGAAAATCTTCAAGACCTGATACGAAGATATCCTTTCGAATACGCATCATACCACAGACGAGCAAGGTAAGCTTCTATACTGATCACTCTAAAAATATTCACGATGCTTTAAATCACACAAAGATTCACAATATTCCCATATAGATCAGCATTCTGATATATGACACTTCTGTTGACCTAAAAGGAAGTAATGCATTATATCCAATTATGGTATAATATATATATATATATATATATATATATATGAAATAAATAAGTAGATTCCTCCTAATAGCAATGGCACGAATTTTGAAATTAATTCGGCCGGGTGA
>JAHWXV011013805.1:0-11074 GCA_024586415.1 Phrixothrix hirtus | reverse complement strand
AAATTATGAATGGATGAATTATTTATGCTTTTAAATTAATTTTAAAGTTTACAATTTAGGTGTATAGGAAAGTCACTAACGTCAATAAATTAAAATTAAAATGTGTAAGAGAAAGTCGTATGTTGTCTCACACCAGATTTTTTATTATGTTATTGAATTCCTTATCAAATTATAAAGTAGGTTTAGTTATATAATTTTGTTGTTACTCCGAATAGTTTATGAAATAGTTACATTTTTGTTCAAAATTTCGCATTAGAAGGATTTAGAATATTTTTCATATCTCCAATCTGTTTGAATTGTTTAAAATTAACTTGGTCCTAAATATCCCCTAATAATTACAGTATCTTTTGGAGCAGAATATTTTTGAAAATGTTATATTTCGTAAATAAGTTTTAAATACATATACAAACAATAGATTGTAGCCTATTTACCTGTTCTTATAACGGGATATTAATTACTTTAGCTAGCTCTGAGACTCTGCAGGAGGGTTAGATCTGCACTTAAATAGTATTCAACTGTTTCTAGTTTAAGTGCGCCAGACGGTAATTCCGTCAGATAGAAAAGAATTATATAGTGAAATAGTGACCGTTGGATACTATTTGTTTCCGAGGATAATATAAATATGCACACTGGAAAGGAAACAAACGGGTTATAATCAGAATTTAATTAATAGCAAACAATTATTTAGAAAAACATAAATTAATAAAAAGTTTAAGAAAATAAAATGAATCTTGTTTCACAACATTTTATATGAAATGAGATAAATAGTGTAAATAAATACTTAGTCAGAACTTCAATTTATTGATTTCCTTGTAACTTTACCATCTCTTATCCATTTGGACTGCACGTTGGAATTTGTTCCAAACTTCGTTGTTTGAACAAGGCGGGCCAGATACAGAATGTTGGAAAATATATATATGAAATATATGTTCATTATGAAACTGAAAATTAAGTTAGGTAAAATATACAAGGAAATCTATTATCAAATAAGGTTCTGACTTATTTTTGAAGTTACAATTAATTGTTTATACCAAAAACACAATAAAATAAATGTATTTAATTAATTAATCATAGTGAAATAATGTAATTTAGATTTGGTAATATAAATTAGTATTCCATTTAAAAATTTAAATTTACTATTAATATGAATTAATATAACCTTATTATTTCAAAGAATAAGGTCGAAGTTTTTGTGGTTACAAATTGAATTAAACTATAATGGCATTCTTAAGAAGAAAATAATTTATCCTTTTTAATTATAATTATAGATACTTGACCTTTATACATGATGTAACGAGATAATAGCTGGCTTTAATGTTCACTACGTGCATTAGAACTGATATCGATTTAAACCTGTATAAATCTTTTTATGCACCATTGGATATGGAGATTGTAAGTGCTTCTTTGAAATAAGGCAATTTTTCCTGATTGAAAATCAAACTAAAAGAACAAAGAAAATTAACTAAGTTATAATTACCAAAGAAAAATGGTCGAATTTCGAACGTTTGCAATCATATTGTATTATTATTGAATCTTAAAAAATCTTTTTAAATCCATATAATTATTTTCTTTTTAATGAAAACGATTGTACATTACACTATGTAATTTTATTTTTATACAATATTTTTATTTCAAATTTATTTTATTAGACAATATTTAAACGACCTATTAAATATAACATGTCTATTGAAAACCCAGAAAAATACAAGCTTCGAAATCCTTCCCAAATCTCTACAAAAGAATGACATGCAGATTAGCCAAACATGTTGATAAATTCACAACATTGTCACTGTTATTTTTGAAAATGAATGTTGCCACTTTTCTGAAAAATACTATAACTAAATATAAATGAATATATGATGAAATTTTATTGTTAAATTAAATAAATTGTGAAAGCAACTAAATTACTAATGTATATACAAATATACATGTAATGATGTAACATTACAAGATATTGAAAAAATGGTTTTTAAATGGAACCCCTTATTTTTTATTATGCAATATGATTCTTCGCCAAAAAATACGAAAAAGGTTTCATCAACATTTACGGTTTTAGATATATTCAACGAAACGTATAATTTTAGTGCACCAGAATGTCCTAGATTTTACTTTCTTCGGCCCTTTTAATATCAAATTAGTCGAAGGTGTAAAAATAATGTATACAGGATGTTTATTAGTTGGTGAGAAATGAACTCGTAGCGATATTGTTCGCATAATTTTGAGTTGCAAATTTTAATATGAAATTTTTGTGAATGTTTTTGTTTGGCCACATGATACATTTTTGTAATTCAGAACATTACATGACGTTCAATTAATCAAGACTATTTATTGATTCAACAAAGTCAATTTAGACAATGGTAATAAATAGTAACCATGATAACAACATTCTAAAGAATTATTGTAAAAGTTTTCAAAATCAAAATCATTAATTTCGATACAACATTGAAGTTTCAGACGAATAACATTTTTGCCAGACTGTAACGTTTCAGGAGTAATTAACTGTACGGCAGCATTAATTTTGTTACACGCGTCTTGTTGTGTTGATTTATCGGTGGTGTCGCATAAACTTTATCCTTAGGATTACAGCCAATTAACAGCAAAAGTGAAATACAAGGAATGTAATGTTCTCCTACTTTGACATTTGCAAAAATTGCAACTAACAGTTAACACTAGTTGTAACAACTTTCATAAATACATTTTACATTGCTAATTTAACACTTGTACAAATTATATCTAACAATGAAAAATAGTTGTGACAATTTTCCTAAATATATTTTACACTGTTGTCAGATATACTTTTTCTAAAAATGTTCCTTAAAAAAATTTTAAAACAGTCTTTTAAGTAATAAAGCGGTAACTAAGCTCTAGCATACTTTACCCATGGCTTCCTCAATTATCAGAAAATCCTAAATATTTCAAGATTTGGCCACTTCTAGTATTCAATATTCTCAACGTTGATGAGCCGGTGTAACTAAACGAAGATTTTTATAAAATTTTTATATTGGGATTTCTTATTCAAAATTATGCGGCAAATACCGCAACGGGTCCATTTTCCGCCAATTAGAAAACACTCAGTATACCTCAGGACTAAAGTAATTTTTAATCCTTCTCTCGGGATTAAAAGAAATATTTTAGACCCTTGGTATATAATGTATTATTTTATCTTTAAATAATGATTTAATTTTTTCGATAAACCCACAATGTAATCAATAATTTTATATAAAATAGTCGAAATAGGTAACGAAGAAATAGAAACTTGACTTGATTGTAATAAACATTTGTTTGATATTCGGGTTTAAAACAAAAGATTAATTTATCAAACAAATGAAATAATAATTATTAACTTAAATTGATTTCAAAACTTCACGATCTTCATGTAAATAATCAGAACGTGATATTTTAGAAATAAGATTTTTTAAGCATTTAGTTACATTTAATTTATATTTAAATAGACACTTAAACACAATTTAATAATTAGAATTAGAAAATATACGATGCAATCGAAATGTAATTTGGTAATCTATTTTAAAGTATCAAGAAAACTTATTTAATTTTCATTTTATATTTCATGTGAGCTGTAATTTATCATTAAAAGAACGAAACAACTCGAATATGTTATTAAATGCGGGTAAAATCATCAACGTACTGAAAGATAAAACCAAAATCAAAAATAGAACAATTTACTACAAATATAGTAACGAAATTCATAATAAACTTTGCAACTATAGGTGATAGAGACGAGCCTATAGGGATACCTAATATTTGTGAATATACTTTATTATTAAACAAAAAATATACATAATTAAAAATCTATTTGACTAATTATAAAAGTTGATTTTTCGAAATTAGTATTAATTTTTATAAGTTCTTAATGAGATGAATTTATGTTACAAAATAATGTAATGGGAATATTTTTTAAAAAACTAAAATATTATAATTAAAAGAAGGTTAGTTATTAATTTTATTAACAAAGTCAAAAGTATCTTAAACACCATAATTGTTAGAATCATGAAAAGAAATTTTAAATAATTTTAATAAATATTTTGCTAAAAATTTTGTACGACTACTTATGCTACTAGCAAATGGCCACAAACAATTATTAGTTTTCATAGAAAAATATGTTATCTGTGAATATCATATACAACTTTGGTATAATAAAGTTGTTACCTAAGGCCTTGATTCTTTCGGAAAAGCCAGTTTATATCGTCGTTTCGGAATGTTTTTATAATAAACTGCAATATGCTGAAAATTTACCAAATTTTATGTCTTTGTTATAACTTCCTGTTATTTAATATGTATAAACACGTACGCGTATTTAGAGTAGCTGTCGACTTCTAAAATTATGAATTTCATTAACCTCATTGGGCACCCATTCATAGTAGGTCTTATATTAAAATTTTCACGTATACGTACGCTTATTATTTTAAATTTACTGTCTCTTAATCCACAAAAAAGTTTATAAAGATATTATGCACATCAGCCAACTCTAGGTAATAACAAAGAAACAAAATCTGATAAATTTTCAACATATTGACATTAAATATTGAAACTTCGCGACGCGATTCCACGGTTAAACTTAGTAAATGGCAACGCTATAAAATTGACATTTCTTAAATTTAGCATCAAGGCTTTTAAGTGAGTAACAATTTTGTTACACTAGAGTTGTATTTTTATTTATACGAGTAGATAATTTACTTTGTTCATATTTACACACATGGTAAGAAATTCCTAAAATTATCATTGATGCAACTAACGATAGCAAGGGTATGCATATTTTGGGGCATAAATTATCAAAAACATGACCACTTTTTAGTAATAGCTTAACTAAATACAATTTCCTTCGGCAACGTTCTTAGATATTAACTTCAAGGCCTGTTCAAAATTTTACCTTAATTAATTCTTCTAACTTCTGTTACAACTGGAACATTACAAATATTAATTAGGTATTTATTTATTTTTTTATGATTTTATATAATCTATGTATAATTGAGAATTTAATATCAAAGATAGTAATTAAAATGAATGTTTAACGGTACTATTACAGTAATAACAAAGGAAAATCAAGAAGACTGCTGTAGTGTAATAAAGAGCTCATTTAGTTGATTGATAATGATTGGTTGAGACAATGGTTTGAATTACAAATTGACCATTATACTGGGATTTACAAGCACAAGTTAATATGCTCCAACACAAATAAGTTTAATTATGCAAACTAATGCTACTTATTTACGTTCTTTAATATGAATAGAATTTCAGCGTTTTTAGACCAAACTAACAAAATTTTACTTCAAATAATTTGAGTTTTTATTGGTCTATCTATTGCTAGGTATAATTTATAAAATTAGTGTCATTACTTGATTTAATGTCCGTTGAACTTCCTTTGCTATTATTTTTGTCTTGTCAGAAATGAGCTCTACGAATTTTAAATAACTTCCATGAATTTTATTTCGCTGCAATATAATTTAATAAAAGCGTAAATTACTCATAGATGTGTGTCTGAATTCGGATTAATTACTTTCTAATTTTTAGATTTATTGAGTTTCCTCTTCCTTTTTAAAATAAACCTTTAAATCTATAAGTTCTAATATTTGATCTACATATTTACTTCCCCACTATGGCCTTGAACTTTAAATTTACGGGGCCAATATTTCAAATACTAGAATGTCAGTTAAACATGAAAATGCAATTATCGTTGAATGACTCGAAAATTGCCGATACCTTACCACGAGCTAAATTGAAAATAATACCTGCATATATTTGTAAAGCGTTCAACCACGGCTAGCAAAGCTACATCGGAGCGAGGTCGCGGATCGTCGATAGCATGCGCGGTTGAACATTGTACAGGTATTCAAAACTTGGAAAATTCAAGCGTCACTAGCCCTTTTTGATTACCAGGCGCTTTATTAAAACAACTTGTATATCTGGATAGTCAGATCTTACCTTTAGAGTAAAGGCCAAAACTCTTGCGGTACTGCACCCTGAAAACGGATTTTGTTTACATTATTTCTGAAACTGCTGTAGATAAAAGCATAAAATAAGCTAAGATATATAAATAATAAATGATACAACTTTTGCTTCAAACATAATTTGAAAATTCGTATCAGGGATGCCCCAAGTAAGGAAATTGTAGCGTAACTATTATCTTACATTATATTGTTTTACAAATTATATTAGTTTCAAACAAATAATTATTCTAAAATAGGAATTTATATACATTTATAAAGGCACCACGGCTAAAAATTTTCAGAGACGAGACTTCTCCATTAATTAATATTTTAAAACAATCATACAATTATATGAATGTAAGATAATTTTTCAAATTGATTTTACTAGAAAACAGTTCATCTGAAAAACTGAAAAACTCGATACACAAAAAAAATTGAAAATAGTTGCTCCTCAGTCTCTCTACTTAGGACGTCCCTGATACAAATTTTAAAGTTAAAGTTAAATCAAAGGTTTTATCATTTATTATTTACTTATCTATAACAGTTTTTAAGGTATGTAAAAAAATACGTTTTCAAGGTACTTCATTTAAAGGGCATTCTTCTCGGTTCATGGTTATATAATTGGTTTTTGTATTTTGACCCAAATAATTACCGTGTAATTTTGGAACAGCCGGTATAGTTAAAATTTAGAACAAAAAGTCAAAGCAAGCCAGCCAAAAATTATATAAAAGAGTTAATCGAAGATAAAAAGAGTTTAGTCGTGACGTCATTAGTAAATACTCAAGTTATTCTGAAACCCAGACCATGACGTAAAAATATAAGTAAAAGAATTTTAAAATTGCCTAAATCTTTTACACCTTGAATTTTATACCTAAATTAGAATCTGCTGCCACAATTTACATTATAAAATTTTAAAAACCAAAGTACGTTGATTTAAAATAAAAATATTTCTTAGTATAATCCTGGGTTGGTGCACTGAAATGTTGTACACGTGGAAAATGCACATCACTGCTTGATATTTAGAGAAAGAAAAGAAAATATATAAGCGAAGGTATCGGATTCATTTGTGGGAGAGGAGATAGTTAGTTTTTCCATTACTTTTCTACTATCCGGTGGTGAGCTCATTGCTCCTAATAATCCTCGTCCCTAAACTCAAAGATGGGCGATAAATGTATTGTGTTGTAATTAAATATTACCATAAGTGCATCTCTAGTTTTGATTTTATTAATTTCCGAGGATGGTTTTTATTGATTTAGTTCAAGACATGGCAACAGGAGTAGCGTAGGCAATCTAGATCGCTCTTGTAGCACATTTCCTACACAAAGAGATCCTATCCGTCCAAGTTAGCTGGTAGAGTACCTAGACAGTGTTACCCTATCTTAAATTCGATCCCGTTTCCCGGAAGGAGCACATAAATGACCAATAATTGTTTGTTATCACTTATTTGGTAACCTAAAACCCTCTTATTGTAACATGCTCCTATAAACTTCTTACAGTACAAACTGTTCGTTCTAAAGTAAACCTACAGTTCGTGTAATTTTTATTGCAGAATCACTAGAAATGTAATTCAATTATTTACTGAAATAAGTCCCTTTTTATGTAATTTTGTAACATTGTAAATGTTAATGATAGCTAATACGAACGCAAATTTGGCATGCTTACCTCATACCTATAATAACAAACGATCGAATGTTTGCATCCTATTTATATTTTGTCAGAAACTAGACCTGATAGTCTATTATCTAAATATGACTATTCTTTTTATAGTGCAGGGGCTAGTCGGAAAATAAATTTTCCTAGTCTGTCAAAAAACGATATTATTCTATTTTTCTACATAATTCCCACCGACATTGATAAACCCGCACCACTTCACAAGTTTGAGAAACGCCTGTTGCTAAAACGAACAAAGTTGTGTACGCCAGTGTCAACTTCTGTATTAGTGGTGAAACGCTTCCCTTCCAGTAGGAAAGGAATGGAAGTCGCTGAGCGCCTATATGGGGAGTAGTCTAGGCGCTCCCAGCCAATGTTGCCAAAATAGATCATTATTGCTGCCGCTATGTAGGGGTTCGTGCTGTCGTCTAGGAAGAAGATTTCTGATAGCACTTTTATCGATCTCTGGAAGTACCATTCAACATTTATAGTTCCACACTTTAAAAATTGCAACGAAAGACCTCCGCTGAGGAGGTTGTCGTGCACTTTGTTCTGACAGAAGGATACTATATGCTTCCACTCCATAGAGGTGACATTCGACTCTGAAGTGAAATGTTGGAGCTATGTCTCGTCTTCAGCCACAATCCGGAAAAAAGGTCGTTTCCCTCATTTTCATTCCGGAAGAGATGTTGCAAGCTTATTCTCCTTTCTGAGTCTTATTATAAGGAGTGAATTGGCGAGACATCCACTCTGATGACGCTTACAAATTATCGTTGATGATTTCATAGACTAATGCGTAGCCAATACGAGTTAATAACGACGTTATCCACGGTCGAACAACAATGCCTTTTAATCAACTTACCGATTTGTCTGACGTTTACACCCCAACTTCTATTAACGTCCGCCTATGTCTCGCCTTATCCATTATACTGCCACATCCTGAAAATTGCTGGCATGATTTGTTTTGATATTGTATCAAGTCCGTACGCGTCTACTAGCCGCTTATGAATTTCGGTACCACGCGTCCCATATGCTCATTTGTAGCCAATAATAGCTCGCAATACATATTTTATCGACGATTACAGTACATCTCTGTCCTCCATGTCGGTTGGACACACACTGCTCAGAGTTTTCTATCTTTAACACAGTAATACAGCAATATTTTTTTGCGATCAGAACCGTACATCAAAAAAGAGAAAGAAGTAATACCCATATAACCACAACAATATATCGACGATTTCTGGAAAATATAAATATGGAAAACCTATTTTCCGGCTAAAGCAATTAACTGCTTTTTACATTTCCATTTCGCCAAAATGTATTATTTATTTCTTTAAGTTCAGATATAGTTGAAGCTAAAAAGCATTCTTAACCGATAACTCAAACCATAGTAATAATATTTAGATTGTCTTACAAAATTTTAATCAACAACAAAGAGATTACTATTAATAAGTATATCAACAAACAAATTTCAAGGCTATGTAATGACAAATATAACACTGAAAGGAGAATGAATATTTGAGTATGGCAGCAGTAAGCAGTTTAAAGATCGCGTAATTGTTTATTTATTTTGCGTGGATGGTATTGACAGATGCTGAAATTGATGTAAGTACTCGTATCAACCGTTTTGTTAAATCTATTTATTAGCTGAAAGTTTCAAAATGCAATACATTTAGTAGTAAGGAATTTTAGCGCACTTGCATTATATGCGCATGATGAATTTGTTTCACTTAGATGTTTTACGATGTATCAAGTGACTTAGAAACTAAACATGTATTTCCTCAATTAATAATACACATCAACCTACGAAATCTTTCAACTAGGTGTCATCAAAGCATTTTATGTAGATGAAATATTTTAGTCACTATACAATCATTGCTGAGAAGTTGTTAAGAAACGAAAAATTCCTTATATTAACATTTTTTAATGAATAAAATATTTGTACTCACAAAAGTAGTCAAGTTATGCAAGTTAAATACGAATTAGATGTAAAATTCGCTTTCTTCACATCATCGTGTTTATGTGTAACTTGGGGTTAATGTTTGTTTTATGTCAAATAGTTTCGCTATACTTTGAATTAGGTTAGTAATGTCATGAAACTAATTCTTTGTTTTTGATCGGCAATAAGAAAGTTTTTGTTTGGGATTCATTATTTTGACAAAGCTTTACGCACATCGAAATAACGTCAAGATGATACAATTAGTTCCTGTAGTGCGATATAAGGTAGGTAACTTGTTGTTGTCGAGCGCGGCACGCGGAGGTTTAATAGTATTCTCGTGTACCCCTTTCGTTTGGAGATATATTTCGCCGCGAAGTATGTTTTGGCAGCAACTTCCGAAAACTATCTCGAAACTATAAAATTCAAATCTAAGGGACTAAAGTCATCTAAGCCTTCCTCGATCCAAAGGTTTTTGCAATTGATTATTCCGATAGGTATCAGGTTTCTTTACGAAAATTAATAGGGTACCGTTTTCCCTTTATAATTTTCGGTCGACTTTGTTATTCAATATCTCGAATTCTGTCAATAAATTACCGCCTGCTGAATCTTCATCTACGACTATAGACGCAGTTACCATGCAAAGCACCTGTCATCAGTTGTACAAGAATTAGACGATCAGAACCGGGTTTGTATACGCAATGGACTTCGTGTATACATGTTTTAATTGACCATACTATTATGATATACTGTTTACTTATTTGAACCATAATAGGAATAACATTGGTATTCGAATCGTTAATTCTAATAGCATTACTCCTAGTAACATTACCTATGCACAATATTGTTGTAATTTATACCGTACAATTTCAGTCCTGCCTAAGCATGATACGGTTTCCTAAAACATTGCCCCTGTTTCGATTCAAATTCTAGTGATCGCATTCATTGTTGGATCTCCCTCTTATTAAGTATCCTGTGCGTGCTTAAGTTAGTAGCGCTCCTTCGTCTGAAGCTTGAAATAGTTATGCAACTTTCGCTTACGAGAACTCATTTAAGTCCTCCTATTCCTTCCTCCACTGAGCTCGTAGTCTTGCAGTAATAAATTAACCCAATTTTTACAGCAGTTTATTATTAGCTATAGTGCACATCGTAGCAATTTATCTTTCTTTAAATTATTACGCTTTCATAAAAACATTCTGAACATTTTTCAAATTTGATATTGAATTTATTTGAGTTATGTATTTATCTCAATCGTTGCTTTAATTTAGCTTTATATAATTGCTTTATTTTCCCAACTTTTTGAATATCCGTTGACTCTATTTTTATCGATTCTAAGCGCAAAGTTAGCGCTGTAGAGGTCAAATTTAGAGAACCAGTACTCGATACCCGGTCAAACGAATTTGTCTAAAATGAACATACGACATTTTTAATAAATAACGGGTGACACAGAATAACGGGAATTTTTAAACAATACACAAAAACCAAGAGTGATGGAAGAAAATCATTTTATTTATAGTAATTGAAACACTAAAACTTGCCATTT
>JAHWXV011013680.1:0-14642 GCA_024586415.1 Phrixothrix hirtus | reverse complement strand
ATATGTACTTTATGTACTCAATCGTAAAAATATGATACTTTTTTGACTCGTGTTAAAAATATGTACCAAAACATAAAATATGTACCGAGTATGGACGCTGGTCAGGTACTTAAAAGTAAAGACGCGTCCAAAATTTTCAGCTATCTGTAGTTTTGTTTAAATATTTAATAAAATGCTGATGTTAATAGATTTTAGGTTAGCTTAAAATGACAAAACTGACACTTGCGCAATCGTTATTTTGTTGACTGTGTTTAAAGTACCAACCGAAATTTTGTAATGTTCATAGCCTACTCTTTTTAGAAATTTGACGATCTCTCAATACATCGATGAGACATCAAGTTGGTTCGAATCCGTCTCTCTCTCTCTCTCTCTCTCTTTCTCTCTCTTCTCTATATATATACCGTTAACAAATCAAGAATTACTGTACGAGAGACGTGCATGTCTTAAGACCTACAAGAAAACTTTGCGGGAGGGAGTCTGTTTAGAAGTTTACATATTCTTAGTAAACAACAGAGGAGTGTATTATCAAATAGCTGATTGTTACAAATTTGAATCTCTATTCTTTTTTAGTTCGCTATTCTGTACATTACTTTCAAAAGAGATTGCAGAGGGGGAAGTCGCTTGAAAAAGCATGCACGCCATAATGAAAGTAGCGAAATTGAATTTTTGCAGTAATGAAAATAATGAAAATTTAAAAATTAAAATAATAAATAACCCCGGGATAATTGAGATGACAAAAAAGTTCTCGCATTGATTTTTCACAACCTACCTTTCTAGTTGCGCTACTTTAGTAACGTCTTAAATAATGAAAAATAACAACAAAAGAGTGACTTCCCCTCGAAGATTACAGAAACAAATAATGTTTTATTTTGATTCTTCACCGTAAACAATAAATTACAGATTCAAGATAAATTTTATTAACCAATTCTTATTAAAAGAAGCTTTTGTTACAAAATACAAGGTGCTTTTAAAATACACCGACAAATTTGAATCATACACAGAGCTGTTCTACATCAAGAGAAAAAAATTCCTGCCGTTTTCAAAAAATAAAAAAACACCGTTAAAAAATGCAAAAGAACCATTTGAGAGCTGCTGCAATAACGCAACAACTGAATGTGTCGTTTTAAGTGAGTGAACTGTAAACACATGACGCAGTTGTTACGTCATTCTAAAATAGTGGGATATACACTGCATTTATGGCGGACGAGCTGTTTATGAACGTTGTATATAATGTTAAATAATCAGGATTTCTTTTTATCAAACGGTTTAAATCAATGTTTTTCGTTACCGAAGCGTATAATTTGTTATTTTTATGTATTCATCGTATACTCCGAAATAAAAATTCATTAAAATTATCAAAACGCAATCTACAAATCTGCGGAATAACATCAAGTGTCTTGTACAATGTTAAATTTAATTGTAAGTTAGGTTGTAGTAAAGTTATTTGTGGATAAACTCATGAAGTTTTGTTGAAGTTGTTTGAATTCTTAAGCAATATTATAAAGAATTTCACATACGACTCGAGAAAGCAATCCATATTTGAGCATGCAACGCAAAAACCAAAACACACTTTCTGCTTCAAATGTACTTTAAAGCTTAATGCGTGTAAATATACGTGATTTGTCACGTAGCAAACCTAGGCCACCCACTCGTTTTTTCTCAAGTTAAAACAGTCGAGATATAATTACATTTAGTTTTAAGTTGAACATCGTGTTTGTATAATATTGGATAGTAACTAATATCGAAATGACAGACATTATTTAATTTACGGCGAAGAATTTTGAACACTTCTTATAAAAAGGCAAACGTTTCTTTATTTTTTACGAATTTTAAAAAAGGAAATATCAAAATTGTTACTTATAAAAATTTGGATAGTCTTTAGTGTAATTGAACGTGTTTAAAATGTTTGTCTGTATAAACTACAAACGAATAAAAATATAGGTCATTGATATCAGTGACGTATATTGGGATAAGTTGGTGTACACGAAGTAAACATACATATTCTGTAATTTAATTTTATTCATCTACGATACGTAGAATTTGTTTAGATATATTTATATAAAAGTCGGCATTTTCAATTTTTTTCAAAGTGTTCTATTTCATGTGATTTTCTTGCTAATGGGCGTGGTTAGATCGTTACAGTAACATGTTCCAGTTTGTCCGTCTATTTTAAAATCACCCTGTATGTATTCCTACTCGTATAGAATATCTTTAGTTAGCAAAACCGAACTTGAATCGTTCAAAATGCCCGTACAATTTCTAAAATATGGAATACAACCTTGAATTACTGCAATCGTAATTTTAACAGAAAGTGATTTAAAATGTAAAGTTATGATTACACCAAGAAATTTGGTAGGCACATTTTAAATTTCTAAAATACACTAAAAATGTAAACATATAAAAACCAGTTTGCTAATATCAAAGCTTAAGTGGTCAAAGACGCCAAAAGCTACGTCGCTGAAATGTTATAAAAAAAGCTGGGTGCAAGGTGGTACATATATGAAACTCTTTTATTGTGCACACGTAATCGATAATTTTTTGAAAAAATCCTGGCAATAAATAATGTGACAGTGTTTAAAGAATGCCAGGTAAAGGTAGTGAGAAATCATACCGATGTATGAATATTCCAAAGAAAACAAGCACATACGTATACATTGTAAAATAATATCCAAAATATACAGATGAGTAATAAATAGCAAAGGCAAGATTATTGTTCGAGACGGCAGATGTCAAATAGTACCGCGCTAAGTTATGGGAGTGGCTTCCAAACTATAATTGCCAATGTTTTGAAATGTAATGTTTTTGGAAAAAGCTAATCATAAAATATATTCAGTTTTTGTATTGCTTGTTATATTTGGAACAGCCTGTATAATATAGTTATAACTTAACATTGTTAATAAAGAAAAAAATTGTTAAGCATCAGTTCTTGGTAAACGTCCTGCAGCCAGAAAAATCAATAATGAAGTACCTACAGCACCATATATGCAGATGTAGTGACCTGCGCAAGAAGCAAAATTGTGATTAGTTTTTGCTTTTATGAAGCTTTATAGTATGTATCTCCGGTTCTAAAATGCCTCATTTACATCACTCAAGAGCCATGAGAAAATAAAACAACTGTACTTAAATTTCGTAAAATAGGCAAAAATTGTGTCTATTTCAAACACCAGCCTTTGCAAAAAAAAACATTTAAATATATATAACATTCTTCTTCAAAAAATACATCTCATGTTTGGACAATGCTATTGTGCATGTCAGTATTCTACAATGCGCTTTGATGTATTATATTCAGACCCTGGAAACAACTGGTTTATCGTAAAGCTTTAGTTAAATATGTATGTATGTATATAATGCATTGCTATATATGTACATACATTCAACTATACCCAACTCTGAATTTGCATAATTTTATTTAATTTATATTACAAAAAGGGAGGAAAATACATTTAAAAAGCTTTTAAGGGGTAATCACTCGCAGAGGAATAAGCGGTGTCGATCGTATGCGTAGGTGTTAGAAAAGCGACATGAAATGGGGAAACTCAATTTATTCGATATGGGTGGTATCACCTCAATCAAGATACTCGATAAAACGAGCTATAATTATTTTGCACCCGTTTCAGAATGCAAAAAGCATATTGTAAATTCGTCGAGGTGATTTGTAATAGAAAGCAAAAGATGCCAAAGGATTCCGAATCGATACTGTAATTGCAATTACTATAAAGCACAACCTACAACTTTGTAACAGCTCCAATAGAAAACATATTGCGATAAAGCGAGGTCAGGCGTTTCCGGATTACGCAACAAAAATTTAACGTACTACGGGAAAATAAGCGTGGCATAAATCAGAATTTGAATTAAAAGAGCCAAGTTTCAGACATCTCCCTTTTTGCTCGTAATATTTAGTAAGCGTGGAATTTATTAATTATCTACGTCACACCTCGATTATTTCGAGACAGATTCAAGTGGAGTAAATCGAGATAGAATTTATAAAAATCAAATTGTAGAAAAGAAAATGGGGAAAAAGATGAGGAAGATACGAACGAGTTGACACATTCCTATTTTATTTCCTTTGGTCGGGGTCGGATGGCATTAATCGAACTAGAACGATGCAATTATATAGAAAAAGGAAACGGTCAAAATTATTCATTTACTTTAGTACAACCTGAAAATGATCATGAACGATGTAATTTAGTTATGTTCCCATTGTACTCAGTATTCACGAATCAACAAAGTGGTACGCCAAGCTACGTGTTGGGTGTGGCATGTAGGTCGCGTCATCCTAGTCGCCACAGCTCAATACCCGTGTTTACGAACGTTCGTCGTTTGTTACAACCATGCTGCAATGTCACCATTTTCTAACATAATGACAATCCAATCTTCGTTAAATATATATATTAACAACCAAAATCTGATCTTTCTAATTTATTGATTACGCAATTTCTTAGCCTGAGAAATGGCGTCCGTTATTATCGTAACTACCTTGCAGCTGCCGTTTCGCACTATTCAAGAAAAAGGGAGACCCGCTGCGAATCCTGTTATGTAAAGGGTCGACATAATATTTTGTTACGGAATTGAATTCCTTTCTATTTTTAATTTTTAAGTTGATTATTTTTATACACAGTAGTGAATTAAATAATGGAAAAATTAATTTAGGATAATATTATTTAACGTAATTTCTAAATGTGTTTAATTTTGTAAGAATGTTGTTCCATTTCAAGCAGGTAAACTGGCATGACTGGCCTTTGTCAACGGTCAGGTAGATAGATACCTTCAAAGCTTTAGCTTCGTTGTTCGATTTTAAATAGCGTACTATCTTGAAGTTTTCTACGTTTGGCATGAAATCACTTCGTTCGATCTAAACTTCCTAAATCTGACGAAATAATCCTTGCGAAATGAATTTAATTCGATTTCTATTGTTTCGATGTAATTTGGAGCAAAAATTAAATTGACCATGATAATTAATCGGTGAAGGACAATACACCATACCCGGACAACATTTAATTTTTTTAACTAGATCAAGAGCGATCTCTATAAATGACTATGGTTCTACATGAGGATTAGATCATTTTTGTTATGGAAAAGGCGATTGTGATCTTGTAATCTTCCAGCAGTATTCGCTCGGCTGGAAGGTCATTGGTAAGAGTCTGGGGTTTCAAGACTCGGGCGTTCAGATCGATACAGAGTTGTCACAGAAAGGTGCAACCATTTTTGTTAAAATGCCGAGTTCAATGAGCTTTAAAATGAAAATTTGATGCATACATTATTTGATTTGGGTTAATAAGTATTTGGTGACATCCAAATGCATTAATTACATTTAAAAATAATTTTGAAGGTAAGCGTTGTCTGACGATCAAAATATTTAACCGTTTAACGTTTTCAACGCTGTCCCTACATGATATGCATAAAATCATGCCTTAAGATATATTTAACGATTAACAAAGCACTTCGCGCGGCTTATTGATCTACTCCAAATTTGTATCTAAGACTTCCAATCAAAAATTCGTTGCTCTTCGTCACGATAATTTCGTTTAAATTATTAAGACGCAAAATATTGAAAACCAAAGACTCGACAACAATCACCAAGCATCAAATCAATTCAATCAAATTTAACAGCAACGTTAAATATAAAATTAAATATAATTAATAATGCAGTTTCATTTAAAGCACATAGGATAAAAACTTGCCCAAATCAGAAAGGCACCTTTGGCTGTAAATAAATTTCATAATATTCTTAGGAACCCTTAAACAACGCAATAATTTATAAAATTCGAAGTATGTATATAACTTGGCTAACGTCCAATCACTAAACTTCCTAAATATATCATTTGTTTAAACGAAACATAAAGATAACACAAGGTCAAAACAATTTCAAACCAATGTCACAAGGTGCCAAGTTTCTAAAATTCATAAAACAAAAAATGGGTGTGGCGCTTTTAATCACGCACTCGATCAAATTCTACGCCATTATAACCATTACCAAGACAAATGCATTGCAGACACCTTCTCCATTTGACTTCATCCTCTACAAACAATTTCAAACCGTTATTACAAAGATCAAGCTGTTACCGAGACACACGGAAAAATCCATATGGTTTTTTCCCCGTGCGTTTATCGCAACAGATTATAAAAATGTACAACAGCTTTCACACCCAACGGTCATCGTGCCGTGTTCGTCCCATATGATCTATGACAAACGCACGGGAAAAAATCGTACGGATATTTTCATACGGACAAAGAGGCCTTACATCTTACTCGCAAAACCAAACATGAACGACATATCAATTTTCGCACCCTCCTTCTACTCATGTTATGTATTTCGAAAAATACCTTTGGATTCGCAAAAATGCGGATACCCTACATAGTATTAATCATTAATCCCTCTATCCCGATCCGTCCAATCTTAAACGCCTACAAGCGGCTGATTTTTATTTAAAAATGAAATTGTCGTCTACCAGAGCAGCAGCTGAGCAGACTATTTTCAAGAAAGACGAGTGTTTACCTAAATCACACCGCGGTAGAGAGGCGTAGTAGGTTCGACACCTGAGACCGTCTGTCCTGATTCAGCTTTCGAGTCATCAGAATTTCCACTCATTCCTATCCTTACTTCCCATTTTTGACTGAAAAGCAATGGCAGTCTACCTTTTCATTTTTCGCCTAGATCGCTTTCACTTTTCAATTGAAATCCGGCAGATGGCGAATTCAGAGTTCATTACATTGCAAAAACCATTACAAATAATCCTGAACTGTAACTGCTTACAGCAAGTATTTGCTACAACCTTACTTTTCTTATCACTTACATTCTCCTATTTATCTACCATGTATTGAGAAACTAATAACAAGTAACAAACAGCTGAAACCTGCGATAAAAAAACCGAGTAAGACAGTACTATATGAGAATTACACTGAAGAAAAATATTCATTTCTCTAAAACGGTCGTTGAATATGTTTCAGCGGTAGCTTATTTGATTAATAATTTATTTGCCGAACGGTTGCAAAATGAATTTTAAGAAGTCAGAGTGGTCATCCATCCAAATTATTGAGTACGCAAAATGCTGCTTAACTTCAGAGATTTTCTCCGATAACTCACTTAAATGCATTTTTTTTTAGAGAAGTCGAAGAGTTCGCGTAAAAGGGCATCAAAGACATAAGAACAGCAGTAAGTTTTAAAAAAATTGTTAAAGCCGTTTTTGACAAAATCGCAAGAGTAAAGTGGAACTTCCTATCATTAGATTTTAACTAAATTCTTGTTGTCGTATGCTATTGAATATAAAAACTATTTGTCTACGATATTTAGTTTTTGGGATGTTGTTCACAATTAATAACAAGTACTTACGGTTACTCGATTTTCGGAAATTTATTAGATAAACCGCTTAGTTCATATAAAACGGAACTAAGCAGCTAAGAAATATACTAAATTTAAAAACAATCGTTTGAGCCGATTTCAAGAAAATTGCGAAATACCAAAAAAGACGCAAATAAAGTGACATTTCCGGTTCTTCGATTTCAACAAAATCCTTGATTTTGCATGCAAGGGTAGTTATGACTTAGTTTCATAGTATTTTATTCAGAGTTAACGGTAAAGGTGCTTCCGGTTACTCGATTTACGGTAAACTTTTTGAGAAACCGCTTAGATTCAATGGCTAAGAAATATAGTACGTTTAAAATAATCGTTAAGAGCCGCTTTCGAGAAAATCGCGCAAAAACGAAAAAACGATTTTAATCAAATTGTTGGCCTGCAAACTTAAACATGAAATTTTGTTTATCTACCTTGACTAACTTCTAAGAACACAATTTTCGGACCCAGGGAAGCCGGAAACGTATTTTTACTCAAATTTCGATATCGAAAATTTCTGACGAAAACTTTCTCTTTTACCTATATTTCATACGGTAAGAAATGTAATAATTAAATCAAATGAGATGCAGATTAACTATTGATTCACAGATATAAATAAATTTATGAATCTGCAAAGCGCTGAAGATTTAAATAATATTACAATGACAAATTGAAGTTCAAAGTAAGATTCTACGGCTAATTGCTGTTAACAAATTCTAGATTTAGGTTTAAAATAAGATACTTAAATATTGAATATTCATTTAACAAAATACATTCATGTCGCTACAAAACGTTTGTGTATCGCATATTCAATGACTTTTCAAATACTTGTTTTTTGTTGCGACTCGTATTTTTCTAAGCGAGTGCTATAAATAACTATTTTAATTAATACATTACGTTATTTCACAACATTTAAACACATAGTTTTAAAAAATTTTGTTTATCTATTTGTTTCGTTTAATCTCAAAATTACTATATTAATGTTGATGAAACTTGCTGGTGCCGGTTTACAACCGAACTCGGGAATAACGCAATCAAGATAAAACAAACTGTGCTCGGTCATCGATTAAATAGAAACGGGCGAGATACGCAGCGTGCGTCGATGTCGCAAGGCGCTTTCCTACGGGATGCAGGAGGAACACAAGGACGAAGTCGAGCTCAATTACTAGTTGTAAGTGAATCTAATTTATGAACAATTTAATTTATCACGCGAATTTATGAAAGCGTTCATAAAACCAATCTAAATAAACTAATCCTCTTTATTTCAGCAAGACTCAGACGAAAATCTGGCTTTGGAGTTCTATTTTTTAAGCAAACGTCTTAGAATTTTGATAAATTTCTATTTTTCAAATAGGCATGCTATCACAGGAACCCGTTTAGGTGTAACTAGGACTTACCCTTCAAAGATTATACTATATTAATAATTTCGAGTGAAACTTATTTTTCGATACTTAATTATGATGTAATGGACTTAATACTCGCGACACTGCCACAGTTCATCTTGACTGTTTTAGATGTAAAAAATCTTGTTTAAAGCGTGCTCGGTGCTTTTATAATATTTTTCCTGTTTTGATTCAACTTTATACGTCCTATAGAATCAGTTTAGTTCGTTATGAAACTGTTCACACGCATGCATTTCGGTATGCCGAACGTGATATTTTAATTCCTGAATAGTTACTCATTCTAATATTTCCTTATTGTACTAAAAGGTTATGTTTTTTAAATTATACATTAATTATGTCAAGAATTTATGTTGGCACGACGTTTTAACTATTTCTCCTACATGTTTTACATGTTGAAGTGCATTAAATTATTATAATTTAATATATATTAATGTATATACACCATATCAAATGAACACTTGAAATGTTAATCCTCAAGGGAAAGTTTCCATTCCAGCGTTATACAATTTACAGGACAAATTTCAAATTGTATTATGTGCGCGATAAAAGCGTCGCATTGAAAAAAAAACTAAATGATTTATTGATATCAAAGCAATGTAACTAAAAATTGATCATTTAATTTACTATTGAATCCCAGTGATGACTCATATTTTGTGATGCAACGCTGTTAGCGCCTTTAGGCGTCCAACTATTATTGTTTGAAGGTTACAAACGCATTTGGGCGCCCCATACATGTTTCGTAGATTTTTTATATGTAAAATCCACATTGCAATGTGTATCATACTACACTGTGTCCATAAGTGAATTACATATGTCATGTATACAACTTTGATTATCTTTTCAAACATGATTAAGAATTTCTTGTTTCAAATAGATTACTACAACTTTTCCATGACTGCTTACAGCCTTTTAAATCAATTTTTACCATTGACCCATTTCACGTAATTGTTTTAACTCTTGGAAAATGCATAGAGTTCTGTATGATGTTACCATTATTTTCTTTTCTCTCATTTATTCCCACAGTATTAAATTTAAAATTCTTAACAAGTTTATTTATTTTTGTTATTGTTCTTAATGTTATCGCATTTCTTCTTTGTTAAATATTTTGTCTTTCATATTGGATTAATTTTGAACAATGAACAAATGCACCAAATCTTATCGATGCACGATTAAGAGGTTTTCAGACATCCACTCTTTCTTCCATCATCATACTGAACATAAACAAATGTATTATAATATTTTCAAAATTAACACAATATTTCTTTTATTATCTATGTTCATGTCAACATACCCACACTAACGGAGTTGAGTTGTCAGACTTTTAAAAATGCATCACTTCACATACTTGACTTATCACTGTCAGTATATCAACACAATATGGACTCTCGGTAATAAATAGTATATATTACATCTGTTGAATTTTTGAGTCCGATGCAACTCGACTGTGTGAAAACATCCTTCGAGATAAATAGCATAAAGTATCTTTGAAATTTAAATTGTAAAATTAAATTTTAAACTTGAAACAATGAACAAAAATAAACTAAACAAATCGGTGATGCAAAACTTCAAGATTAAATCAAGATTTATATCTTATAAGTCGGCTACTTCAATTATTTTGCCAAGTTCTTAATGCTAAAATAAACTAGGAGGGTTAAGTATAAGGGAGCCTTTTTGCTATAGTCATTATCAATCCATATTGGAATAGTAACAAAATTTAAACATACACACAGATAGAAGAGTTTTTTATTTCCAAAAATCAGAATCAATAATGTTGATTATTATTATCAAATATGAAAAAAAATACAACTTATACTCCGATGCTTATACTACCCAATAGATTACCTAGTCAATTCTATCACTACCACAGCTAATAAATCAATCATTATTTAGAAACGTAAGGATACGAGCAAAACTGCAATAATAGAACGGGCTATGGAAAATGCAAACACAAAAGTAATTGTCTATAACAGATTCAACACTTCAAAATAATCTGAAAAATTTAGAAGTCAGAAGTCTTGAACTTGCAGGATTGGTGCCACAAATGCATTTTTGGGGCAACAAAATTAAAATTGAAGAAAATAACATTACGTTTGCATTTAAAACATTTGTAGATTTCAAGAACATGGTATAATAGCACCACTAATTACTCATTTGAGGAGCCAGCCATAATTTGCCCAACTCCTTTAGATGCTTCTGTAGCCACAAGAAAGTTTAAAGCAAGTGCAATAATTATTAACAACAAATTTATAACTTTTAGAAATTCATTTTGAAATGAAATGCAATAGAAATATTGAAATCAAGAATAAAGAAGCAAAGTTCCCATATTCACTTTGGTCTTTTTATCAAAAAACCAAAGAGGGGTGCTATGTGCCAAAACTTACCACAAAATGTCTTAAAAACCAGTAATTAATTATAAGTTTTGTAATTAATTTAAAAGGTATTCTTTCATTAAGATTTAAACATTTGTTTACTATTTTCATGTAAATAAACAACTAATTTCCCTCCAAAAACAAATGCACTAATGCCCTCTATTTCCAAGGTCAAACATCATATAAATTACAAATTACTTAACATACATTTAAACATTCAAAAGTTACTCACCACCTGACAATTTTCTTTCTGTAAAGAATTAAGAAAAAGCCTAACACTGATGTTGTCGGGTTGACATTCAAGCAATCGTTCCTTTTGCCGGTCAAGTGTTTCATAACTAATCCGTTTTAATGAACTAAAATTGGCAAGATTTGTATAACAATCTTCACAAATATGTTTTGACAAAGGATCTGCTCGATATATCTAAAAATTTTTCATTTTGAAAAATTTCAGTTCTTGTGTGTGATACGTAAAGTGCGCTGAAATTCAGCAAAATAACTTAAACTTACGAGTATTCTTAAAAAATCCTTAATGAGATGTAAAATTGTTTGTCCCTCAGGAACTCTTTCAAAAACACTATGCATAGTAGGACTAGTTTCCTCACACAACCTACACGAATTTTCGTGCATTTCACTATTTTGGCCCATTTTATTACTAAAATATTTATTACTAAAAATACATTGACACGATTTTTAAGTATTTTAGTAATTATTTCTAAATAAAAGCCAATTTTATTTAATTCATACAGAAAGCCGACAAACTGACAGGTTCATGTTTGCTTTCTCGGCCATTTCTGTTTTTTCGATGACTAGGTTAGTGTACTATGATGAAGATGGCGCGTTACCTTTTTCCTATGAGTTTCTATTTAATTAATTCATTTTTACTAAATTCAAATAACGTACATTAATTATGATACAGTTAAACGATAATTTCTTTCCTTCGGATATCCAAACAAATCGCTGTTTTATTATTCTAAATAAATAGCACAACATATGTAATATACAGGGTGAACTGTTTTCTATTTAGAAAATTTTGACATTCTCTAAACTGGACCTGTTTGCAAATATGCAATATTCTCTACAAAAAATAGTACAAGCTGTAATTTGTCAAATGTAATAGGTATGTTATTTCATTTGATCATCTGTAATTTTGACAGTTTGTACAATTTTTTTGTACAAAATATTGCATAGTTGCAAACGGTTTGAGTAATTTACAATATCCAATGCTTTATAATTTCAAAAAGGGACAAAATGATTATTATCATTAATTGAACAACACAACTATAAGTAAAAGATTTACATATCTTTTGAACGCTGTGTCGAATTCCAAGATGCATCATAGCAATTTCCGATGTGAAATTTAAGGCCCATATTCTCAGTCCACATTTAGTTTACATTAGATGTGCATTTAAGTAACATTAAACTTGTTAAAAATTAAAACTAAATATACAGGATGTCTCTAAAATGTTTAGTCATAGCTTAAGTATAGATTCCTGGAAACAAAATAAGGTGATTTAACTTAGCATACCTACATCCAAAGCTACCTCATTAAGCTGGTATTGAACATCAAAGTTCATTGAAAAGAAAACATTTTAACGATAGAACTCGCCGACTGATTTTAATAATTTTTAGTATGATGTTCCTTGTGGGTATAACACATAATTTTGGGTTTCACTGATAAACTGAAACGGTACAAAAAGTATATGTCCATTCTTAAACTGATAGTAATTTTTAATGCGGAGGCTGAGAGCTTCCATATTTTATTCTGCAAAGGTATATATTTTAGTAAACATTTTTGTATGTTGACAATTTTTGATATTTGGTACAGTTTATCCGCAAAAAAATAAAATCTGAATGCATACTCGTGTCTTTTTTTGACAACACAATTTTAATAATAATAATAGCCGGTTCCAACTGGTGTAGAGTTTAGCATGTTTGTCTCTACACCCAAGCGACGCGGGTTCAAACCCGATCGAGGTCGGCAAATTTTTCAGTGGAGAAACATTTAAAAAACATGCCTTCTTCTCAGATAAGGAAGTAAAATCGTAGGTCCCGTGTCAATGTGATATTTGGCACGTTTGGTGGTGAAACTCTTCCAGATTCAAAAATTCTAGTAGGCATGGCGAAATGACTATATAACAATTCCAGCCCAAGAGGGCCAAGGGAAATTCCGCATCTCGAATTCTCAGCTACAAAAACAAACAAACAAACAATAATAATAGTAATTTTTATTTCAGATTGAGTTACATACCAATATTAACAAATATATAAGTACATATGCACAAAGAGAAAATGCATCACAAATGAAAAAATAATCATAAGCTTATCTATTGAAGAATTCTGTTAAATTGTAATGTTTCGGTTCAACTAAAAGGTTTTTTTTTGAAATTTTTAATGATATTTATTGCTTTTAAGGCATTTGGGAAACAGTTAAAAAGTTTTAAGCACATATATGCAGGGTTCTTCTCTGTTTCTGTTAACCTCTGTATCGGATAATCAATATTTATATTTCTGGTATTATATCTTGATTGCATTTCAGATTGAAATAAGTATTTATTTATTTAGAAGAAGGAAAAAATACAAATTCAAAATTAGAAATGTAAAATATAAAGTATATAAGTAAATTAAATATCAAAAATGAAACATGCCATGAGGTATAAAATATGACACTTAAAAGTAAATTAAATAATAAAATGAAATATATCATGAAAATAAAATATGAAACTCAAAAATTAGATAAAATATGAAACTCAAAAATTAGATGACATATGAAACTTAAAATTATATAAAATATTAAACTCAAAAAAAAATAACTCTTATTGTTTAAAAAAAGAAGAAGAATCAAACAGATCTGCAGCTTAAGCAAAGCTTATTAACATACAGCTCTCAGTTGTTTAAATTTTAACATTTCATTTTAAAATTTATTACGATCTAATTATTACCTATATATATATATATGATAAATAGCCTAGGATTCCCTAAAACTATTTAAAGAATTACATATATATATATATAACTTCTATTTATACTGTGTTACTTTTAACACAGAATTCAGGTTACACTTTATCTGGTGAACAGGAAATAGTTAATTAAAATTCAAAATGTCTTGTACTAAAGTTTCGGAACTGTATTTGTTCCTTCGTCAGAGTTTACAATTTATTAAACAATCATTTTATATATCTTAAAACATTTTAAAAATACTTACATTCAAATAAATATGATTAACATTCAATTAAAATTAAGTTAATGGACATATAAATAAACTATAAACAAATCGGAAACATCAAAGTTTTAAAACGACAAGTATATAAATAAACATATTACTATAGAAAGGTCTTGTGTTACTAGGATGTATTAAATTAATTGTAATAAGTTATTATTGTAACGGTAGTTTTTGTATATATATAAAATTTTAAAATTACTAAAAAATAATTCATTACGCATTAAAATCCAAATTTAAATGTAATATATAATAAAATTTAAGAAAAGGTTCATATTAAAATTTAAAAAATGGGTATAATTGTGAATCATATGAAATAC
>JAHWXV011013415.1:0-13116 GCA_024586415.1 Phrixothrix hirtus | reverse complement strand
TTTTGTTAATTGCCTTTTTGAATGTGAGTGTACTTCATTAGCATGCAGCTCCCCTGTGCATGCCCACTCAGGGCTTTTCTGAGCTTGGTGCTACTGTAGTATAAAATAAATATTTTTTAAAATCTGCACTAAACGAATTTGCAGATTTAAAAACAATAAAAGTATAAAAATACTATGTGATTCACTGATACTTGACGCTCAGATATACCATGTGTTTTTTAAAGAGTTAAGCATCAAGGTCATTCAGATTTGGCGCTTGTTTTAGATTTTGTACTTGCTATTTTAAATACATAAATAGTATATTATATACCAAGGGAGTCCCGCTATCTCTTCAAAAATAATCTCTCGGGGGATTCAAAGTCGCTTTAGCCCTGAGGTATATTCATTATTTTTGCACTTTTTTTGAAATCAAAAAGGTCAAACAAAGCAAAATTGTATGATTATGACATTGACATATCATTTGAGTTACCAATGCATGCTTCATTAAAAGTGTAGCTTTAGTCATGGAAACAAGTGACTAATTGTGGCGTTTCAGTCCCGGAAGTGTAAAATAGTATATTATATAGGGTGTCCCACCGTAATGGCAGGTTAAAAGTATCTAGAAAACGAATAGAGGGATTAAAGTCAAATTTTGGTTGATTATCTTCTGTTACCTATTCTATCTATTAAAAATATTTTCAAGATGGCGGCACTCCCGGTAATACTGGAAATTGCCCCTAACTTCGTTATTTTAAATGGAATGCCTATATTTTTATTTCATATTATAAATCTGCATCAAATTAAATCTAACTTTTATCTAAAAAGTATTTAGGTACATAACTTTTATAGTTTTCAAGAAAAAAATTATTTTCGTTTCTCAAAGACCAAAATAGAAGCTTCAATAGTACCGAAATACTCTAAACTGGAAAGAGATACAATTATCAAACTTTTAACGAAAAACTAAATGATAATAAGGTATACCGCTGCATAATTAACTTTTTAAAAACCGTTGCAGTAGAAAGATAATGAGGCACCTTTACAACTATCCGAAAGTTGCCAAAAAGTTAATTTTTACTTTCTCTTACCTATATGAAATATAGTATAGCGAAAGTCATGTTTTCGATCAAAATTTTCGATGTCCAATTTTTAGCGGAAATGCACGTTTTCAGGTCTCCTGAGTCCGAAAAATATGTTTTTAGAAATTGGTTTGTGTGTGTGCGGGGGTGTGCGTCCGAGCGCATGTGTGGGTGCACGCGAGCGTCGGGTGCAGGTGTGTGTACGTATGTAATCAATATATCTCGAAAACAAAACGTTGTAGAAAAGTAAAATTTTATATATAAGCTTATTACCGCCTTAGCACCTGCTAGTAAGAATTTCGTTAAAATCGAATGACCGGAAATGCCACTTTATTCTTGTGATTTGTAAGTTTTTTGCAATTTTCTCGAAAACGGCTCTAATGATTTTTTTTAACTCTCCATGTATCTTGCGCCTATAATGCTATATTACATGAACTAATTAGTTTCACTTCGTTGAAGTGAGTTATTGAGAAAAATCTCTAAAGTTAAGCAAGGTTTTGTCTGGCGAGTAATTTGGATGTTCCAATTATTGTCCTCAAACTAAAAATAAATTAATATTTTAATGATTTATGTGCATTATTTATATACTTAGTTACGTTTATTTAAGTCTAAATTGTTTTTGCTTTAAATGAACTTAAAATTTAATTATAAAACCCTTAGTACATGTATAAAGGAAATTATAAATGGATGAATTATTTATGCTTTTACATTGATTTTAGAGTTTTCAATTTAGGTGTATCGGAAAGTAACTATCGTCAATAAATTCAAATTAAATTTAAAATCGGACTTGTATGTTTTTGTTATCGTGTTCCATAGAGAATTAAATTCTCTTTAAATCCAAATAAGGTATCCCTATACCTAAATGCGATAGTTTTTAAGTTATTTGCCATTTCTATTTATTTATTTATTCATTCATTTAGCATATTACTAATTTAGAAATTCATAGGGATATGTTCATGTCTTAAATAATTAGAATTACAAATTCAAAAGAAGTAAATACTACATAGTAATTAATTTATACCCTGATAACATATACTGTTTTAATTGTGTTTTAAAAGTCAAAATTGTGTCACTGTCTTTAATGATATCTGGTAAACTATTGAACATACTAAGACCTTCAAAGAATATTGCGTTCTGGCCAATTTTCCTATTTCTAGAAAGAATAAAGAAGTCATCATGTTGCCTTGTCTTGTAAGCATGCACTTCATAGTTGTATAAAATTTTATTGAAGATGCATATAACAAGGTATCGTCAGCAAACAGGTGAATATTTATTGCATTTAGTTCAACACTGTCTACTATATCGTTTATATAACACAAACAATATACTCCCTTGCGGTACCCCATGATCATTCATTATTTCACTTGAAACTCTGCTATTTAATTTAACTACTTGTTTTCTATTTTCTAAATAACTTCCAAACCACTCTATAACTTTATTTTTAATACCTATCATCTGTAGTTTGTACAATAGCTTTGTTCTATTAACTATATCAAAAGCTCTTTGGAGGTCTAAAAATACTGCAATTGTACTACATCCACTATCCATGGCACATTTCCAGTCATCCAGCACACACTGTATAGCAGTTTCACAACTGTGTTTTTTTCTAAACCTGATTGTTTATCTGATATCAGACCATTGTTCTCCACAAAGTCAATAATCTGATTATACACAACCCTTGGTATAATTTTTTCTAGAGCTGATAACATATTAATAGGGCAAAAATTTGATGCTTCAAATGAATTTGTTTTTTTTGAATAGGTATTATTGTGGATAATTTGAGTTTATTAGGAAAAACACCACGTTCGAGTGAAAAATTTATAAGATTAATAAGAGGATCTTCCATCGCAGGATAAATGTTTTTTATTATTTCCATACTTAATTCATCTGGGCTACTCGTATTTTGAAGCGAGAATACTATGTTTTTCAACACCTCTCTAGTAACTAATTTAAAATTAGATAAACATAATGTAGGTGTATGTTGATGATTTATATTTGGTTTTACGTCCATAATTATGCTATCAATACTGTTAACATAATATGAATTTAATCTATTCAGCAATTTATCTTTATTATTTTCTATTTCATTATTTTTATTTTTATTATTTGGGATTATGTTTTTTAATACTTTCCACATTGCAGTTGAGTTATGTTTACAATTATCTACGTTGTTTTCAAAGTACAATCTTTTTTCATTCCGAATAACTTTCACACAATTATTTCTATTATGTTTGTACAATTTATGACTTTCATCTGTTCTTTTCACTTTATTTTTTTTGTATGATTCATCCCTCATTTGCACTGCATGTTTAACTTTGTCATTCCACCAAGGTTTAAAATTTGAGAGTATTTTAATTTGTTTTTTAGGTGCAACTTTAAAAATATTATTAAAAAATAGATCACATTTTACATCAATGTCATTGTGATTGAATTTCCAATTTAGGTCCACTAGTTTATCTCGAAATAATTAGAAATTTATATTTTTACCACGAGTTTCCATATAATAAGGCAATCGCTTTTTTGTTCTAAAAATATTGATTTTTAAATTGATAATAAAATGATCATTTATTCTAGGCGTTACCAGTACATTTGCTGTAGATTAATTACATTTGTAAACATTATATCTATTAAGGTACCTCCTTGAGAGGAAGGTCTAGTAATGTCAGTAATTATTTTGTCAACTTCAGTTTCAATACTTAAAGATTTGAGTCTATTGATGTATGTTTCATTGGAGAACCAATTATAATTAAAATCACCAACAATAAAAATAGGCATCCTTATGCCATAAAAAAAATTATAACACCAGGCTTCAAAGAGATTTAAAAATTCTACGCTATTACTGCTTGGTGAATGATATATACATATTACAAAGAAACTTTTATTACATATATTTCTCTTGTCAAGAAATTTCACATACATATTTATTACAGAAGTTGGCTTTTGATTACAATAAACAAATTACAATTATAAATAAACAGAGAGATCTAAAAAAGATACTAGTCTAACCTTGCACAATTACTAAGTGCCATCTAAACTTTCAGGTGAAAATATTTTCAAGATGGCCATAAATCCAAAACTATCGAAAATAGCTACGATTTTAATTTTTTTAAATGGAACAACTAATTTTTTATCATGCCAATCGATAGAGAATTTAATAAGCTTTCGTTTATACCAGATATTAGTATATGAAACTTTAACATTTTTTTAGTTGTGTGTTTTTTCGTAGATGTCCAAGTTTCTACGGCTTCCCCCTTAGTAGGCTACAGTTTGTTACAAAAATACAATGAACATGAATTAAAAATTTATTAACTTAATTATAAGTTTTCAAAATAAGAGCCATAGACCTCCAAACATTTATAAATTCTTAATTAAACGCCTTGAATTGTCGCCTTCCTTATCTCTTGGAATCCAAATTATTAAAAGAATTCACAATACGGGTTTGTAAATCTTGTCTGGTTTGGTCTGGAGTATCGTATACCTCTGCTTTAATTTATCCCCATAAATAAAACTCTAGAGGGGCTAGGTCGGGTGACCTTGCCGGCCACGACCAAGGGCCAAGATGACGAATCCACCTATTATCAAACATATTAGTTAGTTCTTAGCTAATAGCAGCATTGCAATGTGCTGGGGAACCATCTAATTGAAACCAACATGCCATTAATGGTAAATTATCTAAAAATTCTTGGACTTGATTTCTTAAAATATCCAGATATCTTCTACTAGATAAATTGTTATCATAAATGAAATAAAACACCTATCACACATTAGCATTGCAAATACATTAAAGCTAAATTTTTCTCTGTTATTGCATGAGGATTATCTCTGGCCCAATTGTGAGAATTATGATGATTAACTACCTTCACGAGAAAACTTTGATTCATCAGACCAAATTATTTTTTCTAAGAAATCTGGACCCTCTTGCATTTTGATAACCATCATTTCACACTATTCGACTCGATTACCAAGATCGTGAATATTTAATGCTTGGATGGAATGCAATTTAAAATCATGCCATTTATGATTTTCAATATTCTTTGAATAGAATTACGCAAGTAGCCAAGATCACGTTCTGCAAATCAAATTGATGCTTGGGGGTTCACCTGAAAATAATCCAAAACAATAACTTGTCTTACTTCGTCTCTTGTGACTGGTTTAGGTAATACTATTGGTTTGTTGACTTGTCCGTAATTTTCAAAATTAATAACAATTCTTCAGAATTTTTTTCTGTCATAGGGGATAAATGAGGGTATCTTTCATTAAATGTCCTACAAGTGCACAAAATTACTTTCTGGCACTCTCTGTATATGAAAAATAAATTTAAAATATCCGAATTCGAATATTCCATCTTATAAAATAACCAAAAATCAAACAAAAGTACTAAAAATTCACTATTCCCTAATACGTTCAAAAAGTTTGATTTCAAATAATACAGTGGCAAAACTATGTACAAGTTACCAAAATAAAATTTCAAAACAATTAAGCACTATTCAAAAACACATAATAATAATAATAATAACTATTTAATGTTTGCAATATCTACTGATACAGTTACAGTTTAACTTTAATTTTGTTTATTGTAATCCAAAGTCAACCTCTGTAATAAATATGAATGTGAAATTTCTTGAAAACAAGAGAAATGGCAAATAACTAAAAAACTATCGCATTTACGTATAGGAATACCTTATATCAATTTAAAGAGAATTTAATTCTCTATCGAACATAATAACAAAAGCATACAAGTCCAATTTAAAAAAATTAACTTTTTGGCAATTTTTGGTTAGTTGTAAAGGAGCCTCATTTCTTTCCCCTGCAACGGATTTTTAAAAAGTTAGTAATGCAGTGGTATACCTTATTATCATTTGGTTTTTCCTTAAAAGTTTCATAATTGTATCTCATTCCAGTTTAGAATAATTCGGTATTATTGAAGCCTCTATTTTGGTCTTTGAGAAATGAAAATAATTTTTTTCTTGAAAACTATAAAAATTATATAATATATACTTTTTAGATAAATGTTACATTCAATTTGATGCAGATTTATAATGTGAAATAGAAATATAAACATTCCATTTAAAATAACGAAGTTAGAGGCAATTTCCGATATTACCGGAAGTGCCCCCTCTTAAAAATATTTTGGAAGATAGAAAAGGTAATACAGAATAATTTACCAGAATTTGACTTTAATTCCTCTACTCGTTTTCTAGATACTTTTAACCCACCATGATGGTGGGACACCCAGTATACTAAGGGACTAAAGTTGATTTCTTGAGTGACAGCGAAAGAAATAATCTCTTGAGGGATTAAAAAGCAGATCTGATTAAAAACTACAGTTGTGGCAAAATTCTGTTCATCATGGTTTCGCAAAACTCTATGTGACAGTCAAAGTTATCCTCAGAGAGTTCCAGAATTAAATTCATTTTATATGGCCGGAAGTAATGCCCTTTTAAAATTTTTTTGCAGTGAGGAACGGGATATGCCATGATCAAGAGCAGTTCTTCGAGTAGTTACATGTTCATTTTTAATAAATCTTTGCAAAACCTCCACTGCTTTTTCATCATTCGTTGCCATAGCGGGTCAACCAGATTTTGGTAAGTTTTTCACAGCACCGTGCACTCCAAAGTGTTGCACTGTTCGCTCAAATGTGGATCTTGAAGGGGTACTATATTGCTTTCGAAATGTTTGATTAAACAAATTGGTCGTTTCGGATCAAGATCGTTCTGATCCTCCAACCACGTATCATCAGAAGATAATTGCGTTCATACTCAGTTAATTGCACCATTCGTGGTTCTGAAAGAATTGGAAAATAAAAATCAAATTGCAGTTCAATTGTGTTGATTTAGGATTCACCTATGAGTTACAGTCACAGAAACTATTAGGTACAAGATAAATTTTTTAAAATTAAAATTAAACTTTCGATTGTTAATAACTCGTGAACTGCTGAGCTGATTTTAGTGAATAAAGGTATTCTGGAAATGTCTTAAAGTCATGAATACACTTTGATAAAAAAAGGGGGTTGCTATTTAAAAATGTACATGACATTGATATCTTACTGTCAAGGTCACCCAAGGTCAAATGGACAAGTTCATTAAATGCATTTTTAGATACCCAAATGCTTTTGTATAAAACATTTTTTTGTAAAATGAATGTTTTCCAAAATAATTTGCTGTGCCAGAATATTCCAGTTTCAAAAATAAAGGAGTGCAGTAAATAGAAGGAATCAGCCATTTCCACGTTTTCACTCTGGGGGAAAAACAAAAGACGACTGTTTATTTCTAGCAACGGTTATGGAATAAGCATGAAAAAAGAGGTCATGAGTACTTCAGCCGTCTTAATTTATCTGCACTATTAAGAAAGTTAACCATTTAACCCCATCAAAATTGGGCCACTATATAAGCTGAAAAAAAAATTGACCATGTCAATTGTAAAATCAAAGCCTATAAGGAGTAAAACCATTGAGCACAGCAAAATGTTTGAAAAGAAGGCAATTGCTTCTCTACAAAATGAATTGTACACAGAAATAATTAAAAAACTTTGGAAAAAATAAAAAAAGCTTCTTAATAAAGTGGGTAACTATTAACATAATTTTAAAGTCGGAAAGAAATATAATTTTTGAGATGTAAATAGAATAATATGTAAAATTAGAAATAAGTTGTAGAATAAAATAAGTAAAAATGATACTTTACCTGCAATGCTGGTATCTGAAAACATTTTTGTGACATGGTTTTAAACTCTTAATGATCAATGTTAATCTGCATCATAAACTTTATATTGCGTTGTACAATCAGGTATGGGAACGCCATTGGAAAGTATGCACAGGACATCAACTCGCAGCATACTGATCAATTGCTGCATTATTGTTATACTGACCAATCAGGGAGTGGACTTAGTTGGAAGATTTTGAATATATATCATTACTGCATTATTTTCTCCATTTATGTTGGACTTCCATCTTGGAAACAACAAGTAAAAATTTAAATACTTTTGATATTTTTAGCAAACCTTATAAATAAAGTACTACTTTTGAAAATAAATTTTACTTAGAATGTCATGTAATTATAAACAAAACTTAGCAAATCATTTTCTGAAAATTCCTACAACAAATATTTCGATATCTAAAACGTTAACTTACATATATAGTGTGATTGTTTAAATTTTCAATTATGGTAAGCTACAACTATTTATAAATCTATTTTCATAGCTGTATTTAAAGTATCCATCAAAAGGTCATAGCTTGCCCTAATTGGAAATTTAAACGAATTCTTATTAATTAATGTGTTGCAATACAATGTCGTAATTTGATTTACCTTGCTGTACAGTTTTAGGAATTTTAGTTTATTCCTAAGTAGTTCTACGTGATGGGTTAAAAGTGATATGTACAAGTAATTAATGTATACTGCAACTATTTGATTAAATGCTATTAAGTTTACTGTCATCTCAAAATCAATTCCATTATTATTTAAGTATATTGATGTTTTAAAATGTAAAGATCTGGTTGATGTCACCATGCACAAATTGCTAAATGATATGTGGTGTAGTAAACACAGCATAAATACATTGTTGTCTATTGCGCAGAATGATCAAATTGATCTTTATAGTTTAAAAAATCTCTAATTTTAGTGTTTTGTCATTTTTTAAATTGTAGAATGTATCTTTGCTGTTAATAAATATTTTAAATTATTGTAAATTTCTTGTCAATTTTTAAAACCTCCCCATACGAATTAATAATGGCTATAATGGGTGAACATTTGTAACACTGGGGCTTGTATTATAATAAGTTCAATTGCATTTAATTAATTTAGATAATTATAGTACTTAGCTAGTGTAACAGTAATAAATTTCAATAGTCAACTTTACAATTAGATACAGCCCAGAAAAAATTTTAGGCTTATGAGAATATTCTTTTTTATATTTATAAAACATAAAGAAATAGATATTTGCTAGGAGTCATCCAGTAGAGATTTGTATGATGTCATGCCCTACATCAAATTACCAACTTAAATTAATCATTTTTTCTCCATTATTCTGGAATATTCTAACAATTATAGTTTAGATATAAATAAATTAATCATGCCTTAATTTAAGGACTTCTAAATTTGAGATTGATGTCTAAAGATAAACTTAAGATAAATGAGCTGTAGTATATATAAATGTTAGAAATAAATGATTAGGGTAGAATTATAATTAATTCTAAAGAAATTAGATAGGTAGCCAAAATAAATAATTAAATAACTTTGGTAGTTTTCTTACAATATGTTATTTAACATAATAGTTTTGGATAATTTGTTAAATTATTATGTCTTTTACATATACACTACCACCTACAATAGTTCGGGAAATCCAAAAAAATGTATAAAACTAACAGAAAACAAGAAATATTAATATAAATATTTATTTTTAAATATTTACTATCTTTTTATGTATTTCACAATACAAAAATAATATTAAAATTAATGTACCTATTATAATATAAATTGTAACGTTTCTCAAAAAACATAGTGATAATGTGAAACGCAAATACTGGATTGCGACAATTCTCGTGTGTTCTCATTATCAACATAAAAGTGTAATACTGGAAGTTTGATTAATAAGACATTTATAAAAACCTGATAAACTTTAAGAGTGAACGAAATTGTGGGAGTGAGACATTTGGTTGGAAAATAATCATGTATCTAAATAAACTTTGGTCCACTTACATAATAGAACAGTTAAGTAAACAAGCCAATAGTACCTGTATAAGGTAAAATTAATTATGTTAAAGTAAAACACAAGAAATGCTAGAGATGCAAGTATTACAACATATTGCATAATACGTAAATAATCAATGAAATTAAATGTGGATGATTTCTGTAATCTGTAAAATAAATTAAAAAACAATACAAGATAAAACTAATTAAGAATTAAACACTATAAAGTAATTAGTAACAATTACGCAATATTGCATTATGTTAGGTAATGTAATATACAAATGTGTGATGCTGCAGTGCTATCAAAGATGATAAAACGTTAGACAAAGAACCCTCAGCCTTAAAAACAAACAGTTATATTCATAGAATAAAGTTAACTATAAAAGGACTGCATTTCTGTAACAAACGACAGTCTTCATACAAGACTCAATACAGAACTTTATTCTGTGGACACTACCAGACCGACCAAATATTCTCCGAAAGGTCAAGCATTTTTGTATTATAAACCATAGCAATATTCACGAAACGTCTAATCAGTCTTCCGTAGCTACGGAATCCTGACCGCAGTTTCGGACAAAAATCCATGGGAATCAGCTTAGCTAACCTAAGAAAAACTTCACGTTTCCGAGCTCTAGGTTGAAACCGAACGACGTTTCTAGGTAACAAATTCAATCCGATTCCTAGAACGTCTCCAACCTCTGTTGCCTTTTTGTTGCTAGGTAACCGAGAATCACAGACGTTGTTTATTCCGATCCCGTAAGCAGGCGACTTTTGGTCGAACCTGAGTTGTTAATTCAGGTTCGACGGCGTACCTGCGTCTTGAGTTGTACTAATAGCGGAAAAGCAGGTACTCCGATTTTTAGTCGCTCGCAAATACGTTGTTTAGTAGCAATCTGCAGAAGATGCCTCATCGCATCGAGTGGCATAGCTCACGAGCACAACGAGGCTACGTCCCCTAAATACCCGTTCTGGCTTTCTGCCGTAATATTACGGCGCACGACCATGCGAGCGAGCGACGCGGTTGTGCTGACAATTCAGGGTTTACTAAAGCTAACGCGTTCAATATTGTAAGAGGACACCAAAGCTACAGACGACATAGTACGTACCACGCCCTGCTAATATCAAGACGGCGCATCGCCACCATTTATTAAACCACCGTCATTTGAGTACGATGACCTGTCTTTAAGCTATGCATTGAATTATCGAATTTAAGTTATAATTAGTTAATTGATTATTTATACAGATGAATTTTTATTTTATTTTTACTTTTTCATTTTAATAAATTGCTCTGTAAATAATCTAGTTATCATTTCGTAATTAGATTGAGAAACAAACAATTACAAAATAATTACCGTGAATGTTGGTTTCATACTAGAGTTCGAAATTGCGTCAGATCAGTAAATAACGTCAATTGATAAATAGTTGTTCCACAAAAACGCCGACCTGAAATCGAGGGAATTAAGACAGAAAACACGAAGAAGACCCTCACCGTGAACCAGGCCTGTACGACTGATTTATCCGCGGCAGAATATAAATTCTTTAATTGTCTGTGCACCTAGTAAACCATAGTGAAATGTCACAAAATACGCTAAACTTTACTTTAATCAAAACATCTTTTCCTCTTTATAACCTTTACCATTATTTTTGGCATTCTGTCAACTAACTGTGGTACTTTTTATTGAGTAATTGTTCTCCATTCTTATTGAAGAATATTCCACAATTGTTCGTTGGATGTTGGATAATTAATCCTAACATGTGTCCAGTTTTCATAATTTAATAGGATTGATGTCGGAGATTGAGTAGGTAATACCATAATTTTTAAAATTCCCTGAGCTTCACATTGCAGGTAATTCATACACAGTTTTGATTTGTGTTTCTGTTTGTAGTTACGCATAAATTGAAAACCATGGCCAATTAATCGCATTCTAATGGGGAATTGCATGCTGTTCCAGTATGTTTCTGTACTTTACATGTTCCATTACTCCATTAATTCTTACTAAATCACCAGTGCCTGTAAAAGAAAAGCAACTCTAAACTAAGAATACAGCTCCAACTCCATGCTTTACTATTGGAACTATGCATTGTACCAACATTTTTTCGCCTGTATATCTTTTAACAAATACTCGCCTTTTTTGCCTGAAGACCTCAAATCCCGACTCACCACAAAATGTTTTAAAAATTTGTTACTCTACAATTTTTATGAGATTGTGATCATTGTAACCATTTTTGTTTGTTTCCCCTATGCAGTAGGGTTTTCGTACAACCACTCGACCGGGTAAACCTGATTCCTTTAGTTGACGTTTCACTGTGCTTAAGGAAAGGTTTTAATTTCTATTCTTATTAATTAGTGCAGTAATTTCTGGTGCTATTAGTTTTCTATTATATTTAATAACTAATTTAATTCATAAATCTTCTACCTTGAATGTTCTCCTAGATGGTCTAGAGCAATTGCGATCTACTAAATTACTAGATTATTCAAACCGACGTCTGACATTATTTAATGTGGATTTTAATATTTTAAATTTCCGACATAAAGTAATAATAGCAGTCTGCTTTGAAACATTCACAGGTTATCCGCGAGGCATATTAAAACGTTTTTTTAAAACAAAAATGCATAATCCCTTAAATTCAAAACACAAACATGACTTATTACTTTTACAGTAACAATCGTTGAATATATTGCGCATATTACATTCTAATGGTATATAAAGTGTGTAGGATCCCTTCCACTTGCGACTAACTGATCTAGTTGATGATCATTAAAAATAATTCCTAAAGAGAAATTTATATTGCACAATTATCGAAAATATTTGTCGAACAATTAATGTAATTTAATCATTTGTCCAAACTTTTATGAGCGGTAGCGTACATATTTTAGTGATCATTTATTTATTTTTCAAGTATGGCAGAAATAAAAAATCTATTTAAGATATAATAAGCTAAAAAATGCGAGCATTAAGTATCATAATAAACTCTTACCGTTATATTCAACATTTCAATTTGAATAAATGCAAAAGTATTGGGATTTGTAAAAACAATTTTGTAACGCTACGGGGTTACAGGGTTTCAAGGCCCTTTCTTGGGCCGGCAACTATAACGGTTTAAGGTTTTTCTAAAGGTCCACGATGGTGCACCAAATTGAAAATGTTTGTACATAAGAAAATACTTTACCGTTTACTTTTGCGTTCTTTGCTCCGCATTCTATGAGATAACTCCGTTTCTACAGGGTACAACCATCAATCTTCCAGAATTTGTATAAATCATTGTATTTAATTCAATGATCAATACCTGAATATTGCAAGTTAAATATTTTATACACTTTAATTGACTCAAAAAAATTATTTAGCAAAAGAATTCAATTTATTACACATCGAGGTATT
>JAHWXV011013312.1:0-10036 GCA_024586415.1 Phrixothrix hirtus | reverse complement strand
AAGATAGTTTTGAGCGCTAGCATTGCATTCCTAATTGCAGAAGGACGGAGGAAAGTTTGATACCATCCGTTATAAAATAAAAATCTATGTAAAATAAGAAAGACTGACTGAATGATGAATGACTGAATAATTTATTAAGTGGGCACGTGCCCTTGTGCCCTTTAGAACGAGCCGCCACTGGCCTTTAGTAATAGTTTAATTTTAGTGATTGAGACTGTTTGTTTAAACAAGTAAATATTTTGACCACGCATTCGTCAAAAGTAGATGGAATGGGAATATTACGTTCCGTTTAAGATAACAAACTGTGATTTGATTTCAAAGCAAGTTGGCTGATTATCAACCGCAAAATATATTGACTCTGTCTAACCACATTAAACGTTTAGCGCTATGCTAGATCTAGCTTTAAAGCGCTAGATACTGCATGTTAAACATTAGTTTTTATCATAATATATTAGCATTTCTGTATCTCTCATTTATAACGTAACCTTTTAGATCACTATTTTGAAAAATTTATTAGGTGAGGTAAAAGTATACATCGAGTATGGGTTAGATTGCTTTTATAAAGAGAGTGAAGATAATGGATGTCTTAATTTCTATTGGCCACACGCGATTTTGGTTTTTAAAGTACGAATGGTCGCCACGTTTGTTCCAATCGGTTCCAACTTTGTATTAGTAATTGATAAATTTTTCGTGTTATTTGAGTTATATTTGAATGGAAGTAGCATTTTTCTTGAAAGTGTATATAATTTTAGTGACTATAAGTTTGTCCTAAATGTTTAGTATCAGTTGGTTTAAAAAAACAATAACCTTTCATACAGAAAATATATAAAACTAAAAGATTTTAAAAGAGATACATTGTTTTACTGTAACAAAAATGGCTCCAAGTTTTTGTTAAAATTTGAAATACAATTTAGGCAATACTATAGTATTGTGGCAGAGCAAATAATAGAACTAACTCAGCTTTTTTGTGATAAGTTTAAAGAAATGTCTTATAAGTGTATATTTATTTTAGGTTGCCACAATTTAAAATTAAAAATTATAAAACGATTTGTTCTGTTTAGGCTTAAAATAGCAGGCAAAAGAATAAAGCGTAAAAAGCAAATTTTTACTAGAGTGGTGTTAATGTCGAAGCAAAGGTCTGGCCTGTTTCATGACAATAATACGCTCATATTTAAAATCATTTAACAACCGATAATTTTAATGTTGACAAACTCTTGGCATTCTTAAATGTTCAGAAGGCAATAATAGTGGACAAACAATTTACAAAATTGACAGTTATTACACACTGATTATTTTATTTCATAAAATTCTTTATACTATAGGTGCAAACAAACAAATTAGAAAAAACAACAACTGATAGATAGATTTTATTAAAATTTTAATCATTACTTTGTTTCAACAAAATATGCATTTTCTGAAAATTTCATTAAAATTGATCAACAACTTCCATGTGTTGTTATTTTTATGGAAATCGGTAGGTATATATTACAAATGATTATGATGTGTTGATATAAACCTGTAAGTAAAGTATGTGAATCAAATCAAATTTTATTTAGTGAATAAGATTAAGATTAAATTAAATTCTAAATGAATTGAATCACTACGTGAGTGAAAAGCTATATAACTGCGAGTTTAAATTTAAACAAACGTATGAACACCTGCAAGGCTAGTCACCACCAAAATCGCATAACCTTACATAAAAATGTAGGTAAGCGAACAACAAAGTTTTACATTTTCAAATGGCACGCACAGCGACTCGTGGATCATGATTTCGTCCTCGTTAGGAATCTAATAAAGATTTAAAGCATTTGAAAAGCACTTTTTTAAGTTTCTTCCATATACAGTAATGTTAACTTGGAACAAACATGGCCACCTGAGATGTATGTATTCACTCTCTTTATAAAGGTACCCTAGTATGGGTTAAACATTTCCTCCATTTATGATTTAACATCTAGCATAAACTATTGTGCTACATTTCGCAAGCAGTGCTGCAGTTATAGCACTGCATCTCAGAACATACTCTACATTTAGCACTTCTAGCGCGTTACGTTGCTGGTGTTAGATGCACCCATTAAAAGCCCTTTCGATAGCGAAAATGGAGTCATGAGTTCTAATTCTTAGTTTAAATTATCTCGAGTAGTGATTGTCTGTTGAATTAGTTTAGTGTTCGAAAGTGTTTTAATTTCTGCTTGTGCTTCTATGTATGAACTTTGCTAGACAACTAGTTAGTAAGGCGAGTTTAAGTCCCTAAGCTATTAATTGGGAAAGATAATTACCTTTATCAAATTAAAGTTATATTGGTTAATGTAACATAATAAATACGAGAACTATTACAACCCCAATTTAATTAAAATGAATAAAGTGTTTAAATAAAAATCGCGAAGTTTACCAGCCTCAAAGAAGAAATAACAATGTTAAACAAAGTAAATAGTACTGAATTGTAGATTGATTCGATTACTCCAGAATAAAACTGAGTGACAAACCGGATATTAATTCCTAGTACAGAATTCTCATCCCACAGTAAGTGGTTGCTTTATGAAAATTCGGCTTGACATAAACTTTAGAATTCTTAAACCGCAACCTATAGGCATGTTATTTATGAATTTGTTTAATTTATATAAAAAAATATTTAAAGTAGGTATTCATATTCAAATTAAATTAATTCTTTTTAAATTTACTTTAATTATTCTAGTGTTTACTTTGGATCAGTTAAATTATATCATTAGAATTCGTATTGCAAAATTTTTAACAAATTTTATAACTTTGAGCTTTAACTAGTTACATGTATTGTCTTGGTCAGGTTCAAACAAACTAAATAATCATTTGGAAATAAATTATTAATATTGATTATTCCAATATTTTAATTTTCATTCTTGCACTATTTTCACGTTCATTTATGAAATGTTTTGACTTGCGTCTTGTATAATTATTTGTTTATATTTGTTTGAAGTAATTGTCTTTGGTTTTATTGAACAATAAAAAATCTTTTTAAAGCAAACAAAAGAAATTGAGTAAGTCAAGTAAAAGAATACGAAATAAGGTAATTAAACTATTTTTCTGAATTAAAAGCAATTAATAATCGTTTCTGTACCTAAAAATGGGCAAAATTATGAAATATAATTAAATCTGACGAAACGGGCAAAGAACTCATAATTCAAGTTTTTATTTATTCTCGTTCGTTAAATTTGACACAAATACATAAACTTTACTTAACAGGAAAAGTATTTGACAACTTAGATTCACCTATTATAATAAAATCTGCAATTTTTAATTTTGTTATCGCAGATGTTAGTATAACAATATAAGATAGGACATTTAGATTCAATCCTATATTTATTTGTTGTAATTTGGAAATTTTTATAAAAGCTTTTGTCAACAATGATAAATGTAGATGATTTTAAATGTAATGGATATTTGTCGCAAACTAATTGCAATGCAGGTATTAAATTTTTACATCGTTATTCAACTAACGAAGAAATATATTTGTTACCGGCGCATGCGTACTTAATCCTCGCTACATCACCATTATGCATCGCTTCATTGGTCCACGCACATGAAGTAAGATAATAAGAATATACTGCCATGATAAGATACGAATGAATGGAATTATTCATAAAGGAAATGCGGTTCATCAATAGCACTTGCCATAGCATTCTAGGGGAACTACAACTATATATAAACCTATATTTTTGTAAATATAGTTAATTAGAGAATTTCACGTCGACTTTGTGCTTCGCGCTGAAACCTAGTGTCTTCAGGTCTTGCCGCATCACACAAGCTGCCTGCGAGTACCTCGCTACGCTCAGTAACCTAGTACGCATCCCGATATTTGCTTAAATCTCGAACACTGCATCGACATCAACAATCAGAAGTGTTTTATTTCAAAATTATAAGTGTTTTAAATGCCAACAACATATTGGTGGGCCCGCTCGTGGTGCATCTAGAAAAATCGACACTGTGGACGGTGCCGCTTACCCACAACCACATTCAAAAATGTTTCCACTGACGCCCAAGAAACAAGTATAAGAAGAAACAAGAAACAATGGAGTTTCTCAAAGATTACAGCCTACCGCTACTTCAGGAAGGAGAAAAAGTTTTCGTATCAAGAAGAAAAATCGATAAATTAGCCGACATCGAATTATATCGATTAACTACGTTAATTCAACAATTAACCGTTACGATGGAGGAAAAACAAATAAGAATTTCACCAGGTGTTACCAAGATTCTCCGAAGAAGACGCCGACATCACCAAGGCATTTTTCATAAAATACGAAAATTACATGACAAATGGTCGCGTACCGCAAGAAGCTTGGACCAGCCATTTAACAAAATCCCTGGCAGGAGAGGCACGAATTAGAAACCATTCCCATGGATTGGGAGTTATTAAAATCCAGATTTATCGTTAAATTCGACCAGACAGCCAGATTGGCCGAATTAACTTCGAAACTGTATGGAAAACAACAAGGCGATAAGGATCCAACAGAAACGTTCGTCTTAAATAAATGGGCCCTGTTCAAACGACTAAGGCTAGAATTTGAAGTACAGGAAATGGTGTCGATATTACTACACCAATTGAAGTCTAAATTACGTGTTCACTTCCTGTGACATCCACCAAAGTCCATGGCGGGGCTCCTTGAGGAAACTATCACCGTCGAGGGTGTCTGCATAACGTTAAAGCAGCCAACCGCAAGACCAACGGTCAAGACATGCGACAATGCCCGAACCCAGTCGCTTCCACTCTGCTACCTAGGTAACAATGGCAGTAAACACTGGCAACGAGATTGCCTCAAGAATATCCCGCCAACCAGGCAAACGCCATGGCGGCTGGAACCCACTAAACCCGGCCGTAAACACCTTGTCAGCAAAGGCCGCTTCCTTACCTCGTATCAACCTGTAGATATGAGGATAACGCTACCGGGCCTTGCTCGATAGTGGAGTCACCAGAAACTTGGCATGCTGGTGCTCCTTCCACCTCGATACATAGAACGAAACGGCCGCCAACTTAGCTACTACTGGGTCCAAAGCTAACGACGGTGGTCAAGCTAAAATATAGATCAATGTTGAAGGCATAACCCAATCTATTCGCGTCCTATTAAGGACGTCCGCAAGGAAATCAATCCTGGGTTATACCTGGCATTTTGAAAATCAAGCAGTAGCCAACTTTCGCCGACGTTGTTTACACTTAGGGACCGACCGCAGGACGACGGTCTTCTGGGAAGCGCTCGCAAATAAGAAAAGGTGTATGCAAAATACCACCAAAATGGAACCCGACCTGCCAGAGCACCTGAAGCAACAGTATCAGAGGTTGCTCAAGAAATTTCCGTAAGTCATTAACGACGATAGTGCCGTCAGAACAACACTAACCATCAAGCACCGAATCCAACTACGAAAGGATGCTCCGTTCTGACTACGGCCCTATCGATACTCGGAGGTAAAGAAGAAAATGCTTTACGATCAAGTAGAACAGATGGTCGCCGATGGAGTCATAGAACCGTCCACGTCCAATTATTGTTCACCCGTCCTCATCTTTGAAAAGAAAGACGGAATTCCCCCCTTCTGCGTCGACTACCGACGGCTGAACGCACTTACAATGGACGAAACCTCACAACTACCTGCAATCTCGAATACCCTCAAGGATTTTGGAGACGCGACGGTCTTTACAACATTAGATTTGAGAGCGGGATATTGGCAAATCCCACTTGACGAGAACGGTAAGAAACTAACGGTATTCGCCACCCCCGATGGAGCTGCATACCAATTTAAAGTCATATCTTTTGGACTGAAGGGGCCTCCAACGACATTCAAAAGAGTAATGTTGACTGAAGTGTTGGTAGGTTACCTCTCCAAATTTACGAGCCCCATGTTGGGCACCAATATGTTGTCGGCGTCGGTTGGTATCCAAAACACTAGTAATTTTGAAATAAAGCAACTGTTGATTGTTTATGCGATGTGGTGTTCGAGAATTAATAATATCGGCATGTGTACTTAGTTACTGAGCATAGCGAAGTACTCGCAAGCAGCTTGCGTGATGCGGGAAGACCTGGAGAGACTAGGCTTCTGGGAAAAGTGCAAAGTCGACGTGAAATTCTCTAGCTAACTATATTTACATAAATATAGGGTTTATATGCAGTTGTAGTACTACTAGAATGGGATGGAAATAGTATTATTGATGAATCGCACTTCCGTTATGAATAATTCCATTCATTCGTATCTTATCATGGCAGGAAATTCTTATTACCTTATTTTCTGTGGGTGGACGAATGAAGCTATGTGTAATGGTGACGTAATGAGGGTTAAGTACGCATGCGCCGGTAACATATTGAAAGTCATAGTTCAATAACACGGACTGCTGAGAAAATGTTTATACATTCAAAAGTGTCTTTTTGCATTACAATTCATGCGTTTTACGATTTTTCAAAATATCATTATACTTGCACAATAAAATTATACATCTTTGGCAACACTTTATGGCTTCTCCGTAAATCATGTGAATATGTAAACCTTGTTTGTTTGTTTGTTTGAGGTTTCGGGATACTAAAGTTCCCTTGACCTTCTGAATTGACATGATGATTTTACTATCCTTACTAGAATTTTGCCAAACCTGGAGAAGTTCACGATGTTTTCTCCTCCCAGTAGGATGTCGTATGTGTATGTATTATGTTGAAAGTCAAACTGTGGCATCAAAAAACTTTTATAATTTCAGTTGTTTTATTAGCAATGTTGTATATCTAATTTCAAAATGCTGAAAATTATAGGTAAGATGACAAAAATTACAATTAAAAAGATTGATCGCATTACAAAGGAGACTATAGAGATTTGAAAAATGACGAAATTGTAACTAAATTAGTGGACATAGTTGGGTTAAGCATTTATTTGAAATTAATCTCAACAATTACTAATCACTGTTTATTTCAGGTTCGGAGTGAGTAATAAAAAATGTTTTTATAGGAGGGTACGATGGTTTGAATTCTCTATTGATGTTAAACACAGAAGATTTGCACCAAGTAATTGGGCAATATAATTTGCTTTGAACTAAAATGTTATGTGGTTGACGAAATTTTGAAAGAACATGAGCATGAGGTCCTTAATCGCATCCACATCATTGTCAATATAACTTTATTGGAATGGTATGTGCGACTTCTATAATAAACGCAGCAATTCGCAGTTTTTATCGAAAGTTAGGGGACATATCTATGGCGTGAGGCTGTTTCAAAATGCACTCTTGGCGTGTGGTAAAATTATTGTAATCAATGTGAAAAGTTCATTTCGGCTGACTAGTATTATTTCATTAGAAAAATCTGATTCATCGAATTAGATTCTTCTAGTGAAATAATGGAAAGGGAAGAGCAAATACATTATTTAGCATCAGAGTCGTAAATAAATAAATATCTGCTTGTTGTTTATTACTTTTAAAGATTTAAACATGTTTTAAAATCACGAAATTTACGATGTAATTATAACTTTCTGTAATAATGTTTTTAACGCGAAAATAAAATTTGTGAAGGAAATAATTTCCTACATAAAGCGTATGACAATCTAAAGTTATCGTTAAGCTACAATCAATTATATAACTGGCAACAGTGCAAGTCTATAAAAATCAAAAATTGGAACCACACCCAAATTTTTCACGGTAGTTATTTAGCATGTAACCCTAATATATGTGAGGCGAAAATATCGTGAATAGACTATAAATTAAAAATCATTCTTACTTTTCCTGCTGTAAAATTCTTTCTTGATCTTCCAGTAAAACCTTTAATCTATTTAACCAGGTATCTTTAAAATCTTCTTCATGCATTTTCTCAGTGCTAATACTTTTCCTTTTAGAGTTCCACTGACAGTGAGAGCGTACAGAAACCTTTGAACAACTTCTTGCGATTTTGTGTGATCTTTTAAAAGTATTGGGACGTAGTGTGTAATAAAGTGTATTTTTAAGTACTGGTTTATCCTCATCTTGCACACGTGACAAACTTTTTACACTCATAATAGGCTGTAAAACATGTTTTGGTTTATTTTTTATTATTGATGATTTTAGCATTTCATGAACGGTAACTGTATTGGTGCTATTTTTATCTAATTTTACAGGGTTTTGTAATTTTTGCTCCAGTTCTGGATGTACTGTCGGTTTTGATTTTATGTGTGACATTTGTTCTGGAATAATTTCCTGTTTTAATATCCGTTCTGGTTTTATATTAGGTTTTCGTTCTGCAATAAGTTCTGGTTTTAACATTCGTTCTGGTTTTATATCTAGTTCAGGGTTTGCTCCTGGAATTAAATCTTGATTTGATATTAGTCTTGATTTTATGTTTGATTCTGGTTTTAGTTCTGAAATCAGTTCTAGTTTTGATGTTGACGAGTCATAGATGTTTTCTTCCAAGATTATATCATTTGCAAGAAATTGATTTTTCAAAAATAGACATATTGCTTCTATACCTTTATTTAAGATTTCAGCTACAGGATATTTTAACGGATTTCCGGATATTTGTAAAACTTTTAGTTTTGGTATTATACCTGCAACAATATTGTAAAGTATTTATATACATACAACACAAAGCATACCTAACGCATTAGGTAATCTTTCTATATTATTATTCTGTAGAAGCAAAGTTTCCAGACTTGTATGGTAAGCGATATTCTCAGGAATTGTTAAAAGTTTATTTCTTCTTAAATCCAACCAGGTAAGTTTAGGTAGTTTATCAAACAAGTTATCAGGCAGCTCCTCAATTAAATTATTTTCTAAATACAACATCCTTAAATTACACATTTGAAACACTTCTTTTGGAACTTCCACTAAATTTTTATGAGAATAGTCCGAAATCACGTCAATTGATGACATTTTAATAATTTTGAAACTGACAGATTAAAATTGAGGCCTATGGAACCTTTCAAATACTATTCTAATCAATTATAGCTAACTATTCGTTTCTATGACAACTTAGCAAAAACGAATATTGATTATTTTGTACACTTCCTGTGAATTATAAATACAATACGGCTAAAATTTTAAAGGTATTCTCAAATGAATAAGAAGATTTAAACTGTATTATAACCTAATTTACAGACTTTTATTTTATTCACATATTATTCAACCTCATTCGATTCATAATTTGGATGTGTAAAATATGTTATTCATTCGGTTCGTTATTATCCTGCTGTTGGTATTATTATAAGAAAATTTATGTGATTTGTTGACCACTGTTCGCCGCGAGACTATTATTTCTTGGTCAGACCACCTTTAGGTTAGTCTAACTATTATAAACGCCTAAATTTCTTTAAATATAATACATTAAGTCATTAACTAAATATCTATGATATTTGGAGTCAATATAACCACTTCTTATTTTTGAACTTCTTGTATTTAATTAATTAAGCGTAAAATATATTAATTGTAGAACAATACATACATTTAGGTAACATTAATAATTCTAAACGTTATTATTTAATTTAGTATTTACAGACTAGGTTTTTAACATTTATGTATCTACTAATTCAAATTTCTATCTGGTTATATAAAAACAAGGAATGTTTTTATTCTGGACTGATACAAATAAGCGGGTTTTATCAAATACCATAACGTTATAAATACTCGAAACTTAATTCATTAATGCATAGAAGTTACAGCAAGAGTATCTGCAGATTTGAGGTAGTACTAAAGTACTAATATCAGGGAATATTGATTTCTAGTTAATCTAGGTAGTTTTAATTGCACAAAACAAACGTTCCGTACTACAGAAATTAAAACGAATTACTTGAAATATCACTGCAGAATTTTAACACAAAAAGTTAACATATTGCTGTATAAAAAAATCTCTGTCTGCCGAAATTACAAAAATCGATGAAATTGAGTAACAATCAATTATTAAGTATTTCTTTTTTTAACGGATTAAGGGCACATGTTTAAAATAAAAATGTATAAAAATGGGTTACATCTTTTAAGAGAGGTTGTAACGTTTATACGAACCGACAGAATAACGCGAAACGCGATTTAAAAGAATTCCTAAAAATTCTACGCATTTTCGCTATATTCATAAATACGGGA
>JAHWXV011013259.1:0-21775 GCA_024586415.1 Phrixothrix hirtus | reverse complement strand
TGAACACCCTGTATAGTTACTATTTATTTATTTACCTTTTTCATTAAGTCTACCTATATTTATTTATTGTATTATTCTTACACCAAATTTCTACGGATGACAGATACCAGAACATTTGATGTAATTTTAAAGAATATTGGACATTACATTCTAATTTAAAATATATAAATTATAATTATTATTCCCAGAAAGTACTATTTATACGGGATATGTGGCATGGATATAATAATTTGGGAAGATTAGGATACATATGCAAGTGCAAATCCTAATATAGGGTAGCACTGATAAATTATGCAATTTAATAAATCAATTTTAATTTTCAATATTGTCTTTCAAAATATGCACTCTGAAACAACTCTCTGCCACAGTAATACTCGAAAAGATTATTGATGCTTTCCTAGACAGGTAAATCTTAAACAAACAAATACATTCAAATTTCAAATGATTTATGATATTTTACAAGTCTAGTTATAGCCGTCCAGAGTGAATTATAAGTACGGATTCGACTCGTTTTGGGCAACTATAAATGAGACAGAACATCCTCGACAAATTTAAAGACTTATAAACGCTATAAACTCCGTTACTTGAAATTTTATAAAAAAATTTATAGAAGTAAACACCTTTAGAAAAATTTGATTTACATTTTGATGTCAGCAAAAATTTAAATTTTTGATTTTAACTAATTTATCTCAAAATCTGTGAGATTTTTGAAAAAACTAAAAACATCAAAAATTTTAAAATAATTTAATAGATATCATCCGCAATTTTCATAACAATCGGTTAGAAAATAACGGAGATATAAGAATTGTTTAATTTTACTATTATAGAACAGCCTTAACAAAATATCAGTCTTAATAATTTGATCTTTCTTACTTTCCTTTGCAGATGGATGATGTAATAAAATGTTTTGAACCCATTTGGTGTAGTTCATGTTTTATTCATCTAATAGGTACAAGCCGCATTTTATAAAATCATTTCTAATCACGATAGCTAAATGGCTAAATTTATATTTTCTGATTCGTTAACCAAACTTACAGTTTTCTTCAGTTCTCTTTCAATGGTTTGAATATGTCTAGGGGAGAGTTGTTCAAAACGGGGACATTTATCTATTTTATTAATTTAAATTCATTGTTAATAGTGATAAAGGCACTAATTGCTATTAAAACACTTCAATAATATTTAGACTTCTAAAAAATACGGCGTTTTAGATGATACAAAATTTTGTTTTAAAAAACCAAGAAAAAGACAAAAGCTACAAATGTCCCTGTTTTAGACAACTAGCGGGTAAAATGAGGTCCCCCATAAATAACCATATAGTAAAATAATTTTTTTACAAAATTAGTTTTAATGAATAAAATGAAATACCTATAAGAATATAAGTGATAATTTCCTTTTACATTTTACGCCCCACAAAAATCACAAACAAAGATTTCATCTTCTTCTGCATTTATACATGCTTAATGTGCCCACCCATTGTATTCAGAGCAACAAATCCATCTTTCTATAATTTTGGAATTGGTGTACCATTAATTGCAAAATATACAGACGTCAGAATCCTCATCATCAGATGATGAGGATGATTCTGCCTTCTGAAGTTTTATTTTCATTGCTTTTTGACTCGAGACAGCCCTTAATAGTTGAAGTAATTTTTCTCTTTTCTATCTGTTTGACTTGTTTTACTCTTTTAGTATCAGATTTTCCATCAAGGTTTGTTTTCTTCGGAGGCCTAATAAATAGTTGTTTTTATGTTGTTCTTTTTTCTTCACTTTCTTTTTTCTGCTTCTAATTCTGGTGATGACATAAGAACAGCAGTTTTACCCTCCCCCCTCTCTTATTGTTTTGTTTTTCCTAATATTTTGATGTCTTGAGATAAGGGCGAAAGCTACATTGGGAAAACACTGAAAGCAGACATATTTTTTTTCAAACCACAAGTACCAATAGATTTTGTTGCCCAGCCACTGGTATTGAAACATTGTTGGGTCCAGATGTTAATGGTTGAGACTCTGCAGGTACTATTGGGGCACAAGGTCTCTCATTTGTCTTAGATAGAACAAATAACTGATTGGGGAATTTATTTCTGTTAAAGGGGTAAATTCCTGATTCATGAAAATGCTTTGCTTTTGAAAAAGCTGCATTGTGCTGCTTCCCTACTTGATGAATGGTTAAAACACAGCCAGGATTGTTTATCAACCATTTCTTATTTCTTGAGCATAGTAGGTACTCAATGGGCCCATCCAGAGGCAAAATTAATTTCTTTTCCCATGCAAGATTTATGAGATCAAAGCTCTTGGTATGTGAACTATGATCACCAGATATTAGCAATACAGGCTTAGTAAGAGTAGGATTTGCAAACTCAACAAATCTCTCAAACCAAACCAAAACCTTGTCCTTATTTATCCAACCACCCTCTTGATACACGGCAAATGAACTGGTTGAGGAGTCATCCATAAAAAGATGGTTTTCTCTTTTTCTAGGGAACATGAAAATAGTGGGTATAAAATTACCTGAAGCATTCATATATGTTTTAGCAGTCATAAAACTCGTCTTTCAGCCGATGTTAAGGTACCCACTTGTTTTTTTCCTTGAAAAGCAAGTACTTTAAATTGCTTGTTGGAAACTGTTATGATACCAATCTCATCAACATTATAAATGTCATCTGAAAAGAAATGATATTGCCTATTAAGAGAATTCAGTAGATCATAAAACTTTTTGATAGCTTCACGATTGAAGCCCTTTGTATATGCCATTGATGTTTTCTCAGGATCACAAAGATTATGATGCCTAGATAAGAAACGTAAAGCCAATCCTTCCCTACAATTTTTTTCTCCACATCAAACATTGAGGAAGATCATTTGCTTCTGCTAACTCGAATGCAAGTCAACATAGATCAATTAATATTATCCCAAATAGTCTTCCCTCTAGAATGAATGTGTGTTAGGCTAATTTGTCTTCCTGTTACCTACAAAATACATTTTTGTATCTTGCTAGACTTTTTTCAACGACTTGTACAGAAGATAACCCCTTTTCTCGGGATTCCTTGGTTTGTCTTTGTAGTATCGTCTGAGGGATGTTGAAGGCTGCAGGTGCTCTTCTGTACCCCACTTCTCCTTATAGAACTGCCTGGATTGTAGTTCTATCTGTCAGTCTTAGAATTTGGTATAAAAACATACCCATAACCTAATATTTACAGGTCTACATCATTATTTATAAGATATCTTTGGATTAAGGTTTGCCTACCTGTTTTATTATTAGACTATTAAAAATTGCCATAGTAAAGCAGTCTATTTTGGACAACCTTTTATGTCCCTGTTTTGCCCGACAGGATAATGGCAATGAAAACTAATCGGTTGAAACTGATAATAAGATCTTTTAATGGAAGATGGTGTAGAATTGACCAATGTTACAATCGACCCCAGTCTCCGCTAATTATAGACATTTTTTCACTCAATGTAAGTACATGTCTAGAAAACTTTGACATCATTAGATACTGTGTGCACTAAATATTTGCCTTAACTGAAACTAAACTGCACTGAGCAGCAAAACTGTACTATTAGCATCAAGTGAAAGTCAATTATAAGCAAATCCATATTTATACAGGTTTATATGACTCGTCGGGATTTGGGTAATTGGTCCATACAAATAAGAGTGCATTGCAAGCAAATATATTATAATTGGATTATATTGTACTTTGTTATTGCAAATAATTTTATATACATCTTCAGACAGCCCCTGTAAAACCCGATCTCGGATAACTTATCATTGGTTATATTGTGTAAAAATTCTTCTTGTATTGTTGCCGTACATATTCTACAATTTAATTAACCAATTCAGTTATGGGTTGAATAATAATCGAAGGCTATATCAGAAGGTTAAATGTATTAATTAATAACCTTTGAATACTGGTAGTTGCAAAGTGTGCGAATAATGTGTATTGTAATTTTGACATTAATACTTCTAAATAGCATCTGTATAATAGAAATCATTGAATTAATCTTCTAAATGTAGGGCCACATTTATCAATAGGTAAATGGTATAAATATTAACATGTTGATTGGCATGTATGTCTATAACCATCAAAGCAATGTTGCTTGTGTCCATAAATGTGTTAAATGGCTAACCTAACTAGGTAATCTAAACATTTTATATAAGTTTTGAATTTTGAATTTGAATGTAAGTAATCTATTCTACCCGTTTGAATTTGAAAAATAAACTTGACTCATTTAATTTTAGATCAAAAATGGTCATTTAGTGGTATTTGTTGTGCTTTGCTATTATACTTTAAAAATTTTCATTTTGAAAGAACCAAAACTAGTTTAACAACATTATAGAACTTTGGAAATGAAATTATTTGTATTAACAAGTAATTATTTTATTTTTTTGATTACATGTAATAGGTTTGTTCGTTTATGTATAATATTTATTAAGATAAATCAAAATCTAACTAAAAATATAATGAATTAATGTTGAACTTTCTCTTGATAGTTATATAACATGCTAGATTTCTAGTGACTTTAGTAACTGGTATCATTAATGATGGCAGTGTCATCTATAACAATATCAGGGTGTCCAACAGTTGGAAAAACTGGGAATTACACTTGAATTCTTCTCGTTGGGGAAAAAACTGGTAATTGTATAGGAATTTCCTCATTTTATAGGAAATTGTAGCATCATTCATAATAGAACATTTATGTACAACCATAAAATAGATAATAATTGGTACTTATTAGAATTTTAATTTGTTTGGTCTAAGCAGTCTCTTAGCAGACTGATAGTTGCTTGATTTTAACATTTTATTGCTATTTTATGATTCTACAAATGATAATAAACTGAGCATGTGCAATCCAAATTAATTGTTGAACTATACAGGGTGATTTTAAAATCACCGACATACTTTAACATGTTATTGTGGAGGTCCAACCACATTCATTAACAACAAAATCACATAAAATAGAACGGTTTGGAAAAAATTGAAAATGTTGACTTTTTGAGAACTGCCGGAAAATGTCTATACAAATTAATATGTCTAGATACATTCTAATATCAACTCCATGCTGTAGAGGAAATAACATGTTGTTTTAATATAGAATTACTAAATGTGTATGTGTTTATTTCATGTGAACACCAACCTATCCCAATAAATATCAATGATCTACATTTTATTCATTTGTAGTTTTATGCATACAAAAATTGAAAATTTAATATTCAAGATATTCGATTATGCTAATGACCGTATCCAGATTTTTTATAAGTAACATAATTTTGATATTTTCTATTTTAAAATTTGTAAATGATGTTTCATTGTGATAACGCATTCATTTATTATTTTAGTTATTTTTGGTAGTGACCCTTTCAATTTAAACACAGCAGTATTCTTGAAAATTTTGTAATTTAGTTTTACACAAAACTCAAAGACATCGCTACATGTATGATTTTAAATTACACTGAATGAAGATGTTATAAACACAAAATCAAAGCAATTGAACTGCATTTGTTCCATGTATTACATTTCAGAATCAAAGAATATTTTTTTTAGCCTTTCTCAATTTGCAAGTTAAGAAATACCTTGAAAACTGAACAACTTACCTTTTTACAAGAAGTGTTCAAAATGCTCACATCCACTGTCAATACACATATGTAATTGTTGCATCTGGAGGAGCATTTCAGGGGAATTACAAAATGTTCGTGCAGCATTGTGTATTCATTCTGTTCATTGTTCTGCATTATTTGTAATCACTACATAAACTAATTATTTCATATGGCACCATAAATAAAAATGAGGGATGTAAATCCGATGTTCAACTTAAAACTAAATGTAATTACATTAATAAACACAAAAATGAAAATTGATAAACTTCAGTAACAAAAAACATTAACACTAGTTAAACAATGTTTGGTAAAACATAAAACATCCTGATAATTTAACATACATTACAAAGTTGGGAAACTAATGCAATGCTATAAATGAAATTAATATCCCTGATTTATCCACATTTTGCATTTTAGAATGACATAATAACTGCATCATGTTTTTATTGTTTATTCACTTAAAATGCATGTTTAGCTATTCCTGCTATTGCAGGGATTCTCAAAAAATTCTTTGGAATTTTTTTAACCATGTTTTTATGAAAATAGCAAAGAATTGTTTAAAAAAAAGTTTTTTCTTGATGTAGAACTATGCCTGTATAGTCCAAGTTTGTCAGTTTATTTTCAAATCAGCCTGTATAGTGATAGCTCACATTTGGTTGTACTCAAAAATAGTATACTACCATTATCATTAAATCTACTTTACCTATCTTTTTTCACTATTTTCTTGTCATCAACAAATGTAAATGAATAGATTTGAAGATTTACTATAGAATTCACTTGATGCAATACTGGTAATTCTTGTATATCATAGTACCTGCACAATGTGGTTTTGATATAATATGATTTATAAATTCTTAAATCACTTCTTCTCATGCACTTACCACATACTTAAGAATAAAATATGTTCATTAATGTATGCATTATGTGTAGTAAAATTTATGTATAATTGCTAATTTTTACATTTTTATTTTTTATTTTTGTTAAATAGTTTATGTTCTTTTAATTACATGAATTCTTGAATGGATAAAATATGTCATTTATGTAATTTAAAAAAAAACATTACAGAAAAACTACATTTTGTATGAAACCTGAATTTCACTTAATACAATGAAGTATGGTATTTTTGGAGCCTAACCCCTATGTTATATGAGGGTTACCTGTATATACTTTGTGACTGAAGTTTTGAGATGCAGTAATTTTCTTGATTTCAACTGCCATGGTAATTTTGCCAGGCCGGCTGGAATTTAAATATATACAGTATAACTCTGTTATAATGAAGTTGGAAATTGCAAGCATTTTGTTGGCTATAAGCGATCGTTCACTGTAAAAAAACCATTGAAAATGCACATTAATGTACTTACACAAGCTACAAATTAAAACTATGCATAGATTTATGTAGAATTACGTGCAAATAATTTCTTTTGGCATGCTTCGTGTTGCATTAGTGAGTGGAAAAGTAAGCTTGTTGCTTATTTAAACGCAGAGAAGTGAAGCATAAAATTGACTAAGTGAAAAATGCATGAGCTGCCAAAGGTAATTGAAAGCCAACTAAATTACCAAAAGTTCAAAATTTCCATAAATTTCTGTTAACTCATGCAATGCCAAGTACGTTGAAGTGAAATTCTTCGCAAGGGATTTTACTTGTACAATTCCTATTAGTTCTTCAGCCATGAAGCATTCCAGAGATAAATGGATGTACATTCGACATGCTGAAATTAAGTAAATGACAAGCTTTACAGAAGTTTTCCTGGACTTTTGGACAATTTTGGTGATCTTTGAACACCTTCAGCAGATTTTGGAGTGGTAAAATGTATATATTTCATTTAAAAAAACTTTAGTTAAACGTAAAACCACAAATAAGTTGGTGTGCATTTAAAAATTATGGTGTCTGTGCCGCATTTCACAAATTAGCGATAAACTTTACATGTTTAACGGAATTCTTGATGCTTATCAATATCTACATATGTTTGTCTAATGTAAATAAATAAGTTTACTTATCTTCTTTGTTAATTAATTCTCAAGAGTAGTTAATCTTTTCAAATTAAGTTTGTTATAAAGTATCGTAAAATCCAATTTACTAGAATTAAATTGTTTGTTATTTTCGACCGTTCATTATAAATGTGTTCATTAAAAGCAATCGTAAAATGTACATTAATAAATGTAAATCAGTTCGGGACTTGAGATTTTGTTCATTATAGGTGATCGATCATTATATCACGGGTTTGCTGTAACAGAGTTATACCATATTTTTAATTTTTCAATAATTTATAACTGTTCTTGAAGTTTAAGTAAAATGATAGATATTGTATATATGGTATTCTGTTGATTCAAAGTTATGCACAATCTGTATAAAATTGGTATACTGGTTACTGATTGGAAAATTTTTCAGTTTCTTCATGGTTTGTACAATTTGTTTAAGAATGAACTTGTTAGGTGAGCTTTATATACAAACAAAACTGAATCAAATTTATTTCAATTGAAGAAAGTTATTGATGTCATTGAGAATGAAAATTGCAAACATAAGAAATTAGCTATACTTTTGTAAAGGAATGCTGTATATACAATGTTTGTTCCATATTTTTCAATTTTCTGAACCATACCTTTTTATGAGTAACAAGCTGTCAACTTGCAGAAGACTTGCCTATGTAAAAAATCAATATATAAAAACTAGAGGCAAAGAGAAATATTTTACTGAATATCTAACATTGATTTCATATACCATAAAAAATAGTTATATTATGCTACTATCAACTCAACATCATAGTGCAGATTGGAAAGGTGAAGATAAAAATTTCAAATCCGTAACTATATTCACTTTAATTTTGAGAAAGGAGGTGTTGACAATGGAGATAATTTAATTAGGAAATACTCTGCCTCTTGTGCTTGTTGTCGATAGCCTTTTTGAATCAATAATTTATTAGGCAATTAGTATACATGGTTTCACATTATGTATACAAAAATTTTCAGATTAGAAAAAGTAGCAATTACTGACATAGAATGTTTCTTACTAGAAGTAGTTGAAGGAACAGTGGTTCAATTTTGCAGGGACATATATGATAATGACTTATTGTAAGAAGTACGCTATTCAACCACTCAACATTATGACATTTTGCAGAACTGTGGATATGACAGCAACATTATATAGAAAAAGAGAACGATTCAGATTTTGTCCAACCAAAAAGGATACGATGACACCAATAGTGTAGAAAATGTAATTGCTGGATGTGTAGACAGTACAATAAACAAGTAATAATATGTCTGGATTTCTTAAGTGATCAAAATTGAAATTATCAAAGCAATCAAGCTAGATAAAGAATTTTATAGTTATTGAATTTTACCTGTCAACCCTTTTTAATGAAGTAATCTACTTGTATTTTTAAAATATGTTCTTTGTGGGCTACCAATCGTTTATGAAAACAATAGTTAGATTCCTTTAATTTATAAAGTTTTATTTAATACACAAAGTTAAAACATTCAAATATAAAAATAATTCTTATTCTAATAAAAAATATTTTACATTAGAAAATACAATAAATGCTGCAGCTTTATTTATTTGAAATTTAGACAATGACTATGCAAACATTAGTTGTATTTCCATTTGCAATTGTAAACAAACTAGTTTCTACAATGTTAAAATTTGTGAATGGAATATTTTTACATTGACAAATCTTTAGAAACGAATGAGGTTCCATTTTACTTTTGTTAAAATGAACTTGTTCACTTAGATACTTTTCTATCTTCTTTGCATAGAAGTGTTCAAGATTTACCAAACTTCATCAGTTGATTAATTTACTCATATCTTGTACATAATAAATTCTTTCTGGCTGATTAATAACTAGTACGAATTGATCTTCTTACTTTAATTTACTCATATAGCTAGTACAAAGTAAATTGCATGTAGATAATTAATAACTGTATTAATTGATCTACTTATGGCACATTAATGTGATACCATAGCTAAAATTAGCCAAGATGAAAAGTTATGACCAAGTTTAGAATTGCCTTACAGTTATATACATAGAGTTCACTACATGTAAGAAGTTGCTAAGACCTCCCATTTAGAACATGGTAATTTACATACGTTTAGTATGCACGTTTGGGTGTATTGAGTGTGGGGCTTTAACAACTTCTTAAGTGAAATAAATTCTACCAATTTTAGTCCTCATATTTTGATGTGACCACTATTATGAGCACATAATATATCTAGGGTAGCTATTATCATTTCTTAATAATCAGTTGTTTCAAGCACATTAAGAAAAATTTTAAAATTGTGTATGTTAAGAATACAGTTACTACCTGAAACAATACATGTTTAGAAAGTAAATATTATCTTCTCATGCATCGCTTCAATTTTGTAGCAATTTCTTTTAACTCAAAACTTGACATTGTATAAACAGGGCTTACTTTGATTAAACTGCAACATCCACAATATATTTTTAGAAAGATTTAAAGATATTAAAATCTTTTTTCTTGTTTCACCAACAGTGATTCTGTATCATTTATAAGAACTGGCCAAAGCCTCGATATCTGTAAATACAATTAATTGATGGAAATTAATTAAGCATAGTCTAATCTTCGTATTGATGATTACAATTAATAGCTATGCACTATCTAATGGCAACTACCGAATTGTTCTAACTTGTATACTTACATGTGTTGCTCTCTATTTATGTATGTAATTTTCATTATTATTGAATTGTAAATTAACTTTTGAGCTAATTTTTACTTTATCTCTTATGGTTGAGATTGCAACATTATTAATTATTATCAACATCAACGCTATGCCTAAAAATATTTTAAAACCAGATGATATAGCTTCCTCTTCTATAAAATTTCTGAAAGCGGATGTCGCTTCTAAATAATTTAAAATATGTGCAAAGAAACTCTGCCATTACTTTATGTCAATTTTAATTAGATAATTCAAGTTTGCGCTTATGACAGCATTTACTAAATGTGATGTTGAGTTCTATACATGCTAGGATTGCTATGAAAATTAGTTCAATTTTCCAATACAGCAGGAGAGTTACACTATAGCTACATGTGCTCAGGTTTCCTTTGAGTATATACCTGCATTAAAATTTTCTATGATATGGTTTAATTTATAAAAGAATAATTATAATTAAAGTTTTATGATCATATGCAAGACATGAGTTTTGAGGTATACCATATTTGATATATGTGTATATAAATGATTAAGTGCTGCTGTTGATTTATGCATTTTATATAGTTATGGTTATTTGCTGAACACTGTTTGCAGTAATTTATTATATGTAAACAATGAAATCAATAAATTTATTTGCATTCACATCCAAAATGATTAGAACATATATGCAAATATTTGCCTGATTTGTTTATTTATGAAGGTTTACTTTTCTATTTTGATGTTGATTTTGTAAAAGAATTATTCAAAGTTTTAAATCAATAAAAATACTGCTTTAGATTACGGATTTATAAAATTAAGTAAATCGTTAGAATTATTAAGGTATGTAAATTAAAATGGTAAGAAGTTGCAATTTGACCAATTTAGCTTGTACTTGTAAAATTTTTGTGCAGATAAATGCCCATGTCTCATCTCAAAATTGACTTCCTGTTGTAAAGTATTGGTTCAATATTATTATTAATTAATAAAATAGCAATCACTGCTAGTAGTTTTTTCCACTTATTTACTATCATGTGAAAAAAATTAGGCAACTGCACTGTTGAAAAAATGATAAAGTACGTCAAATATAATCATTAGTATATAAATTTATTAGACATATGTCTAAAAAAATAAATACTATTCAGCTAAACGAAATCTACCTCATGTTGTTAACTGGATAAATTTTTTAAACATTTTAATGATACAGTATATCTATATGTTACCATGAAAAAATTTGCTCAAACTTTCCTCTATTTAAAATAACATATTTAACTAAAACATTTTGAAAAATTTATTATGTGAAATTTAAATTGGCAAGTGCCTTTAAAATGTTTCATTTCTAACATTTTAATATTTGATAGCTTTTAGGTATGATTTTACTAACTGTACAATTTCATTTACTATATTTGTACTACAGTTATCTTCATCGGTGTTATACAGAGATGTATCGTCTAACGAGGAACCTTGGGAGATGTTTCTGATTTTAATGAAATTTAAGTAAATTTGTCGTAGGTAGTTAAAATCTATTAGACACATATTTTTTATTGGCAGATCTTCCATTTTAAAAGGTTAGTGCTGTACTACTCCATATTTGCATATTCATAAGTTCAGGTAAATCCGTGGCATTAATATTAGTGCTATAGTACAATTTTAGTTGCCAATGTGCATATTCAGTAAACCTTGTCCTTTAACACATTCAATGCTTATAATGTTATGACATTATGGGGGCTTATTTTCTTAGGTGTGCATGTTGTTTCTAAACGTCATTGTACAATTCCGCTTAAACATTTTAATACAAGGCTAGCTTTGTAACAAAGTATTTTTTTTGTGTGGGCCTAGTGAATAAGTAGTGAAAAAATTTAGTCAGTTCTATTTTAAAATAGCAGATAGTGAGGTGAGGCCACATTTAACGCGTAAATCTGCTTTTAAATCTCTTACACCTGAAAATGAATTAGAAAGGTTATTATATGAATTGGATGATAACATTTTTGATCACATCTTTATATTTGATTCAAATGAAGATGGTGTGGATAGCGATAATTTCGGAGAAGAAATACACCTAAAACCAGCCTCAGAAGTAGAAGAAGAGTAAAATGTGCTGTGCCCATGATTTGGGAAGAATAATCCTAGCAAATGAAGCAATTTGATTTTATTAAATAAATGGAATTTGTTATACAGCCTCAGTCTCTGGTATGCATGTATTAATTGTTTTTCCTCAATTCTCACATGCTTATTTAATTTGATTTTAAAGTTTTTTGTATGCACTAGGTCAATTTCTGCAGTATATTGCAAGTTCTTGTTGGATAGTGCTTCAGAATTCATCAACTGAAACCTGTCTACTTTTAAAAGATCTATCTTCAAAATAGTTCCAAAGAAAACATGACGCACTGACAGATCAGATGATCGCATTTAAATTATCATACATTTATCAAAGAGATATCAATTAAATCAATATTAGTTCACTGAACAATTGATTCAGATGAAAATTTGGAGTACATAGCATACGCCATTACACCAAAATTTTTGTCAAAAAATAGTATGTTTAATTTATTTCATGTTTCATTTCACAGTTTTATCTAGCATGCAGCCTAGCTAAAACAAAAGGTCATATCTGAAAAATTGCAACTTTTTGAAATCTACAAATTTTAAATAAGAAATATAATATTCACAGATCAGTAGTGTGTGATATTTGAACATTTCAATGATTCTATATCAAGCCAAATCTGGCAAATAGGTGCATGTGCAAGTAATTTTACTTTGTTGATGTAATTTTGAAAAGACAATGCTGGGTTTGTAAGCTGACACGTTATCCTAATGAAAGAGCATTTCCTTCTTTGCTAAGTGTGGACGTTTCTTTTTCATTTCAGCATCGAAATAGTCCAAAAGTGGTGTGCAATATTTTCCAGTAATTGTTTTCTATTTTTTAAGATAGTTCATCAATATTACACAATGCACTTCTCAAAAAGCAATCACCAAGATTTTAGCAGCTATTGATATGGTTTTCACCTTCTTTTGAGTACATTCGCTGCTAAAAACTCATTGTTTTGTTTATTATTTAGTTGCTGATGTATAATAGTGCTGCTATATTTCATCAATGGTTATTAATCTATGAAGAAACTCACTTGTATTGCATTTATGCATATCCATACAATGCTTTGAAATCTCATCATGAATTGGTTTTTGATCGACTGTCAGTAATCGCAGCTTTTTATCACTAAATGTTCATGAAGCAAGCAATAAATGTTAACATATTAGATGTATATCCTCTAAGCTATTTCACTGACTTTCAATCTTAGGCTTTTCAATATAATATCATGCACTTTTTAATTGTTGTCCTTAGTAACTGCCACATTTGAATAATCAAAATGATACTTATCTTTCATGCTATGACCACTACATTTAGATTCGTTGTACCAATTACTATAAACAATTTTGTTAGGAGCAGATTTGTGTATTGTTTTTTTCAAGTTTTTAATAATTTCTTTTAAGCGATAAGCCTTTCAAATATCTATACTTAATTACTACATGTAATTTGTTTTACTCTATTTTGCACAAATGGGAAAACTAATTTTAATTACAATGGCTGTCAAAAACAAATACTGATTGATGCATCAAGTTAACATTTGACAGAATCATTGAAAGGTTTCTAGTTTCGAATAATAGAAAAATTAGTTTTGCAGAGGTATCATCTCATAACTTTTGCAAGTACTTATCAAATTGCCTTGGTATGTAGTATTTATTAATAGTATTAGGATTATTGATGAACGTAATGTCTGCAATCCCCAATGGTACTTATTTAATCGTCTCTTAATTTTGCAACACTCTTGTCAATATTTTGTTACCAATTTGTTAAATTAATCATTATTTGAATTATATTTCTGCATTTAAATTCTAAAGTAATCATTATGAAGTGAAATGCCTGAGAATGAATCATTTGAAAAGATCTGTAGTAATTGTCATATAGATGGTGACATTACCTTGTCAGAGCTAAATTTTTTGCAGTATACAGCAAACAAATGATACATATACGTAGCACTAATAAATAATCAACAGTATCTCTGTTCCTTCATATGCAACGGTATGGAGGTTACAACAATTACCAAATAGTTAGATCAATTGCCAGGTCCTATGGTAGGAGTGGTTTTATTCATCACATAAAGGCAACTATTTTGATGTTTGCTTTATTTGTATGTGACCACTACTTCTATATTAAACTAAAATGCGTACAAACAGTACAAATTTTAGCTAGTATTTTACCTATCAAAGTGACATCCATCAATAAAGAAATGCTTGTCAAATAGATTTTAATTGACTGTAATATATTTAAATTTTATCAAAATCAAGGAGACAGAGACCTCACGAGATTTCCTTGTTAATACCAATTATTTGATTATACAAGGTGTTATACATATGTTGATTTTTGGATTCTTAGGGATTAGTCTGATGGAACATACTTTAAAAATTCTTGTTTAAGTAGTGATATTAATTTCAAATAGCTTCTATTTCTATAAAATGTGAAGATATGGTACAGTTTCATTTACAAATAAACTGCTTAACATGTTCGCTGCTACAGGCATATAGATTGCACGCTCTGAATGCTGAAAGCATTTTTATTAAAACTTTTAAGATTTTTTTACGTTAACTGCCCTATTCTTAAATGTTTCTTAGAATGTCACTTGATTAGTGCCTTTTTTATTACAAGCACATATGGTGCATTGTAAGCATTACTTACCATTTCTATATGATAATGGTCATGACGGACAGTGTGTCTGTGGTGCATATGCTTGCTGACATGACATGAACATGTCTATTTCGTGAAATATTTATTTTAGTAATATTCTTATTTATATAGTTTATAATCAAAGGTTAAAACTCACCTCGTAAATGTGTAATAATTATAGCATATATGTAATAAAATGAAAATTTATTACTTTCTAATAAACAGTTTTACAAAGATAAACAAGAAATGAAAATAAAACAGTGGATCACTATGAATTTAGATTACAGAATGTTAATTTAGCGAAAATATTTATCTTGTGCATAAAATATATAAATGCACTTATGGCGTTTTCGATTTGCTGCATTACATCAATGCCGTCCGCATCAGCTGTTTTCCTTTTGCAAAAAAAATACAAAATTTTGTAATTTTACTAGTTTTAATACCATTTTTTATAAATGGAAAGCAACTAATATGCACCACTTCCGTGCAATTCATACTAATAAATCGGAAATGATATTAGTAAATATCTCAAGTACAATTGCATCAATTACATCCATAATTAATAAAATAAGATAGAACCTGATATGTAAAATAATTAGTTACAGGTATTACTCGACCGTAATGAACACACGTTGCTACAACTGTTAAAGGAACCCTAAAAAGGAATGTTTAAAAGTAAATAATTTCAAGTGCAATGTGTGTGTCAGTAGCATTGTAACCAGAATCACGTGAGCGCGTCATATGCATCTTGAGCAGTGAACGTGTTAATGAATTGTACCCCTTCTTGCCAATTTACAAGTGTCCTGACAAGAATTTTCTAAAATATGTAATATTTGCTTTAGGGTTAAAAATCACAATTTTACATTAATATTGAAATTCAATATTAAATGGTTAATAGTGATAAAATTCGCTAATTCTAATGTTCTATCAAGTTTGCCTAATTTTTAATATTAAATAATAAAGATCTTTGTTGAGTTATTTTATTGAAAAATGTACGTTTCTGAAATGACTAACCTACAATCAAAAAATATAGTTTTTAATCGAGTGATGGTAAAATAATTTTAGGACATACATTACCACATATATACATAGATAAATTATAATATAATAAATTAAGGGGTCTGTTTTTCATTGTTTATTGTAATTTAAAGGTTATAATATCGTTTGTTTTTTCCATTTTTATATTGTTTATATCATATTTATTCACATACACCAGGTCTATCAAAACTCTTGTACCAAATGCTATAGTGGCCAAACGCATTTGCTTTAATGTTTGACACTTTAGAGGGATTAATGTCATAAGGTAACCTACCTTTTGATGTCATTTTAGAATTTTTAGTAGCAGTATTTTCTGGGTGGTGGCTCCGTATGCAATTTTTTCTAATGACAAGGTAGGTTATGTTGAATATCATTGGATAGCAATTTTTTTTCGGAATATGATAGTCTTTCACAGTCGAGATGTTTGAAAGTAAATTTTAAAGAAAAATCAATAAAAATATTAAAATAATAATTTTTGTTTCAAAACAAGCTATAGAAGACATTCAAATTGTTCACCGTTCACTTCTTGATAATAACAGATACAGTCGATGAAATTATTGATAATGTTTCGTAACTATTCTGTAGGAATGCATCTTATTTCATTTTGTATCCTTAGCTCTAGATATTGTACTGTCTGATTTTTCTTTAAAATCTACCTTCAAATACCTAATTTGTGATAGACTATCGTATTCAGAAAAAATTTTGCTATCCAATGATGACCAACACAACCCACTTTGTCATTAGAAAAAAATGCATGTGGCGCCACCACTCGGAAAATACTGCCACTAAAAATTCTAAAATGACGTCAAAAAATAGGTTAACACATGACATCTAGCCCCCAAAAGTGTCAAATATTAAATCAAATGCGTTCAGCTGTTATAGCATTTGATGCAAGATTTTTGATGTACCCTGTATTTGTAATGATGTATGTATCCTTTTCAAATTACTTCATGTTTAATACATTTGTTATGAAAGTCATATTTAAAAGCTTTATTTTATTTAGTACCTTAAATAATAGACATCAAGCAACTTCTAAGGATTATTTAAAAATTAAAGCATTTTCATATAAAACACATCTTTTAAATTGTTGTCTGATAACAACACCTTGTCTATTATAATTAGAAAAACATCAAATTAAAACATAGTTTCTATCAGAAAACATATTGTTAATTTATGGCAGTCACCATGTCTAAAACTTCTGGGGTAAAAATTTTGAATTTTGGAATTGAATTGGCGAGATCAGAAACGACATCAAAAATTTTCATAAATTAGATTATGACGGGATCTGTTCTTTATAAGTAAACACATAAGATCAGGGCTGTCACTCGAAGGACTTGGTATCCTATTTACAAAGTGGTTCCCTAAAGTCTCCTGAAAAACAAATAATTCCTCCATTTCATAATTCGATAACTAGTTTTCATTAGTAATCCTTTTTTGTGTTGCCAGAAATATTTTGAGAGAAAATACTAAATTGGCCCCAAAAAAGTGTGATAGATCTGAATCTGCCAATCAAAGGTGGGTCCCCCTAAATAAGTTTGCAGGTCCCCCTTTTTAACCAACTTAAATACTGGCAATCCTGTAACATCAGTCCAACTCTCTGTTATATAAGAAATAAACTATTTAAATCAACAGTGAGAATAAAAACAGCATCGGGCAAGACTGATACCTTTGCATTTAGCTCCCATTTCCAAGAAATCTTGGTTTGCGTCACTTCCAATCTTGCCAATTCAATTGTAATTTTCCTAGAAGCTGAAGTAATAAATTTTGAAAAATGTGCATGTTAATATTTAGTGGCTTAAAGATTGATCCTAAATATTGTAGTTTGTAAGTGTTTTAATATTGTCATTGTGATTAGCATTAATGCATTTTTAAGATGGTTAGATATATTTTTTTTATCTATATTTTTATTTGAGAAATGTTAGAAAGCAATTCCACTGTATTATTTTATATTGAAAGTATCAATTTGAATTGTTACAATATTTAGTATTAAGTATTTGCCATGAGTTTCAAATTTTTGAACATTAATCATTTTTTTATATTTGATAATTATACATTTTCATTTTAAGATATAAAATTTTGTAAACATTTAAATGTAAGCATTTGTTTATATATTGTTAAATAAATTTTACACATACATATATATTTTAATTTTAAGCATAAATGACACAATCCTGAGAAGATCTTGCTTAGATTATGAAAATCAATATCTTCTATGCAACTTCATAAGATAATTATGAATTTGCATTTATTTTGTCATACCACACAGTTTCTTTATAATTGCCACTTTCCTAGAAATGGATATATTTCTACATACTAAACTAGATAAATATGTATATCAGTAAAATTTATACAGAAATGTCTTATATTCTATTAATATTATTAATAGAGGTAGAAATTAATTGTTCATCTACATACAGGGTGATTTTTAAACTTATCGAAAAACTTGGGGCATATACATGGGGATAGTTCTAAACCAAGCAAAAAAAATATTTTTTAAAAATTCCTTGTTTCAGACATGCTTTTAAAATAAAACCGCAGAATTGTTTGAAAGCCACTGCACTAGTGAACAACTGAACATGTAATTTTAGTTAAAGAAACTATAAACACATGACACCGTTTTGTTACATCATTTTAAAATAGTAAAATAAATAAATTGGAGATATTAATTTCATTCACTTACAAATGTTCTATGTTAAATTATAGGATTTTTGTATTTTGGCACATGCTTCCTGAAGTGTAATAATTTTTAGATTTTCATGTTTATTAAATTAATTACATTTAGTTTTAAATTGAACATCAGATTCAAATCCCTGTGATTTTTATTTATGGGGCCATATGAAACAGTTCACGTAGTGTCTTCTAATAACCTAAAACAATTAACAAAATGAATATGTTATGCTGCATGAACAGTGGAGGAGAACATTTTGAACACCTCTTGTAAAAAAGGCAAGTGCCTCAGTGCTCATTGTATTGATCTTATTTCAAATTACGAATTGAGAAAGATTATGGAAAATATTCTTTGATTTTGAAATAATACATGGAGCAAACACAATTCAATTGCTTTAATTTTGTGTTTATAAGACCTAGATTCAGTGCAATTTAAAGCCATCTTGTAATAATAAAACAATGTCTTATAACATTGAAAAATCCTTATAGTTTTTTATGATTTCCCAAAATTAGAATGGTCTGATAAGTAAATTATCAATTATTAAAATTTGGATATGGTCTTTAGTATAATTGAAAGTTGTTTTTAAATGAATTTGGGTTCATATTTAATAAATAATAAACAAATTCATAAGTCTTCCCAACTTTAATAATAAAGTTGGGGAGACTTATAAATTCATTCCTTATTTATTGTAATTGAATGTGTTGAAATAAATATTAAATCTTCAATTTTTATCTCCATAAAATGTGAACAAATAAAATTGTAGGTCACTGTGTATTGAGATGGGTTAGTTTTACATAAACAAACAAATAAGCTGTAGTAATTTGATGTTATTGAAGAAAATGTTATTTCTTCGATGACACATAGTTGAAATTTGAATGTCATCTAAACGTATTCATTTGTATACTAATTTTTCAAATTCTCAAACAGCAGATATTTTCAATTTTTTCCAAAAACATCTTTTTTATGGGATTTTCTTGTTAATGGATATGATTAGGTCTCTACTGTGTTAAAGTTTGTCGGTGAATTTTAAAATCGCTTTGTATACCAATTGGTGTTCAGAACAAAATTCATAATTATGTCATATTTTTTTTTAAAAAATACTTAGGAGAATGTCAATTTTATATTCCAATATGGCATTTGTAAGTGCAGAAAGATGGTTTTTGATGGACCAGTCAACAGTAAACATTCAGTTATGTAACAAAAATAGCTCCAGAAGGGATCACTGCTACATTGCATCTGTTACAATTATGTTATGAACTGAAATTTTAAAATGTTATGTAAAGAATGTGGTGTAGGAAATCGAAAACGTCATAACAGTTTGTGATCCATTCCATATGTGGCGAATTGTGTATCTCATATCTAAATTGTGTAAAAGTCACAGTGTGTGGTGAAAAGGATTTTAATTTAAAGAATAAAGTAATTTCTTACATATTTTATAAACAAATACTATTATTGATTACTATTGATAAAAGATGATAATAACTCGACATAAACCGATATAACTCAAAATTAAAAAATTGTTTCAATCCTATTTCTAGAATAGTTGCCTCTGGAGAAATGCAAGGTAAAATTAATAAAGTTATATATTTTTATAAAATTTTTTTCGTAACTGTCTTAGAAGCCTCAATAAAAAAAGCTACTGATTGGGGTTACACTTTATCAAGTAAAAATAAAAGGGGGTGAAAAGAAAAAAAAGTGAATATGAGTCTGATACAAGCGATATCAGTAGAGGTATGTGTTTGTTATTTACATATATTATTTAAAGAATATTTTTTGATTCAATTGTATGTGATTACACTCTAGTTGCAATTTTAATGCATAAATCTGAAATGTGAAAATCAAAAATTATTTGTGAACATTCATCATCATAAAGATTTTACCCCATTATTTTAATTTTTATCTCTTCGTTTTTAACACATACTCGGCCATCTTTCATCAGAAAACTTAAAAATAAATATGCAATAGGTGACGATGGACATATTAATTTAACAAGAAAAAAGTACCAAGTATGTAAGTGAAGGTAATTTTTAAAATTTACCTACTTGCATTTATCTCCTAAAACAGGTATTTTTAATGATGCTTATTCTACATTTTATTTATTCATTGTACAAAAGTAGTGTTTGAATACATAAGTAACATTTTTATTTTAAGTGTCTAGTTCAGCAAAATGTAAATATCCGATGATTAGCTTAAAAACACACATTAAAAACTGCTCGCTTTTGACACAAAATATTAAATCTTGCAACAATTTACATTCAAGATTCAAAATTTTATACAAAAAATAAGTTATGGTGTTGAGAATATGCCCTTTGATCTGTGTGTGATCAATTGGTTTAAAATGATTGATTTTTTTATAATTGACTTTGAAATTCATTTATAAAAAGGTTACAATCTTAATTTACATTCTTTGTAGATGCTGTTTGATAAACATTTCCTACAACAAGTAAATCGGAGATTGAATTAGTTATTGTGGAGTGGTTGTGCTTTGTCAAACTTTGAAAATCAAGGAAAAACCATAAAATAACTAAGGTATAAAAATGTAATAGCTTTTTTTGTTTTCAACTAAAAAATGTTGCAGAAACTGTGTATGCATTTTAACACCCACATGTGGAATTAGATACTGAAGGGCTTTATAGTTTATTCAAAGACAATTAAAAATATATTAAATGGAATATACAGGGTGGTAATAAACTAAGAAAAAATAGGCATACTTTTGTCAGTTATAAAATAATTTAAAAACAAGAGACACATTGATTTTTGTATTTAATTGTATTTCTTGTGGTGTTTGTAATGATCATTTGTTGCCAGCGAGGAAAGTGACAATTGTTTTAAATGTTTGATAAATCATTTTCTTATATTTTTATAGGTTGACTTCATTTGCTTTGTAACAATTAAATCGTTTTGAAGTCAATTTATTTGTTCATTTTTAATGTATTAAATAGATAACCAATTTGCTAAATATTTAAAAATACTAAAATTCCTCCATCATTTCAAATGTGCAAATATAAATTAATATGAAATAATAAAATTTTTCATGGTGATAATAAAAAATATTTAAATTGATAAATGGTATAAACCTCAAATATCAAACTAGATAAAACACTGACTAAGAAATAAAAGAAAA
>JAHWXV011013133.1:0-11341 GCA_024586415.1 Phrixothrix hirtus | reverse complement strand
ATTAAAGTTGTGCTCTCAGTGTTTTTGTATTCGCTGTAGTGTAAAGACGTTTGTTTCGGATTGTGCACCCCCAAGACATACCACTACGCGCCGCCACTGCTTACATAGATTATCTTATTACCCTTTTATATCGAAAATATGTATTTTGATTGGGAATTTCGGAAACGTTTAAATATATACTAACCTTCCTATATTTATCCAATTAGATCAAAAGTTGAATTCCTAATACAATATGGCTATTAATTTACACTGCTAAAACGGTAGGCCTTCTTTTGTTTAAACCTATAACAATTGATAGTGTTATTTAACATAAACATTGGGGTTTGGTTTTAATTAGATGTTTGCAAGTTCGTAAATAATGTTATCTACTGAAAAAAAGTATTTTTAGTTCAGCATTATTTTCGCTCATACGGTTTAGGTTGACAAAATATTCCAAGTATTAAATTCACCCGCGAATAATTTTCGAAGGATTTCAGTAAACAGGTACCAAGTAATTTAGTAGAACTGGAAGTGTGCTATACCAAGGAAAGGGTAAAGCTGGACGAAAACAATCAGTGTATACGAACGAAAATCACGAACGTATATTCAATCAAATTATGAGCTCACCACGTCGTAGTCAACGGAGATCTGCTGCAAAATTGTATATGAACAGGAAGACTTTTCAGAAGATATTGAAATAACTTAATGCCGGTTAATACGTTATTCAGACCACCCAACAATTTAAAATGTGTGACTATGCTGCAAGACTTGAATACTGTTCTAGAATTCTTGCTTTGCAATATGATAATCCCAGTTTCTTCAGTAACATCTAGTATAGTGACGAACGTCATTTTCATTTGTCGGGTCCTGTAAATAGGTGTAGCAATAGATTTTTAGGTTTCCAACGAGCAGAAGAAGAGCAACAAATACCATTGCATAGTGAGAAAGTGACCGTCTGGTGCGCAATTTCTGGACGAGGAATTATTTGGCCTTACTTCGTTGAGAAAATTACAGAGTCGATACGACAGATGCAATAGCTTGTATTTTAAAATATGGCCACAAATATGCAAGAACCATACGAACTGTGCGTCCAACGTAATGAAGGGCTCTTAGAACAGGCTATTTGTAAAGCTAGCACTTAAGTATTAATTTATTATTACATATTATTTTATGTGAAAAGAATTTGAAATATTCAGTACTATAAATTAATAGCCATACTTTATTAATTTCGAATACATGTTACAATTCTTGGTTATTTACATTACCAATTTCCTAAACTCTAACCGGGTTCGTAATAGTAAAATAGTTATAAAAACTTTTTGTCTTTATACGTATATACATTGGAAAAGAGAAGGCAGAACTCCTGACTTAACTTCATATATAAAATAGTGGGCGGTGCTCCTGATAATTTATCATTATTAAAGCTAGTGTGTTTTTGAATGCCATGAAAGGGCACTCGACTACTTATTCCCTTTACATATAGCTGTTCAAGAACAAACTACCAAATCAACTCACCATTGGTTCTAATCGACAAAGCCTATTATACCTCTAGGCTATTGAACATTAACATCGATATATTTTGCGTAAACCTACAAAACTTTAAAATGATATTGGACTGTAAAACTAATCTCCCCATAGAAATGTACATTATTAATAGTTTTGTTTCCTTTTCGTTATATTAACTAATTGATCTATATTTATCGTCTATACAAGGTGGCCACAAAGAATAGGGCGTTTCTTTAAAAAAATAATACTCGGTTAATGTTGAAGTGAAAAATTATTAATTGACATAAAAATATAGTAAAATGTATGCCACTGAAGTTATCATTGGAAAATTATGTGTGAGAGATGCTTACCCTGTCCATCGGTGCACTTTTCCATTCTGCCCTTGAAGTTTTCCAGACTCTTTCCAATATTTGCTCATCAATCAATTGTATCTCATATCGAATCGCATCTTTAGGTTTCTCTAATGTATGAGGTTTGTCTGCATAAACACGAGATTTTAAGTAAACCCAGAGGAAGAAATCGCACATACTGAGGTCTGGAGAAGGCGGAAGCCAAGGCACATCTCCGTAGCGGGAAATGCACCATCTTGTTGGAACCAAATTTCATGTGTGTTTAACCTCCTCTTCCTACGCAACTCTCTTAGGAAAAAGTTTCTGATCATTTCATATACCGCTCAGAAATTACTGTCACTGTACCACCCACTTTCCTCAAAGAAATGGGGACCGATAACAGAGCGGCGCGACATCGCACACCATACTGTGAATCGTGGTGAGCGCAGAGGGCGTTCGTGGAGCTGTCAGGGATTTGTCACTGCCCAGTATCGACAATTCCGCTTGCTAACTCCCCACTCAAATGAAAGTGAGCTTCATTGGACATGAAAATTTCGACAACGTTGTTTTCTTCAAACAGTTGCAGCACCTGTACAGTAAACTCATTACGCTTTTCATAGTCCGCTTCATTCAATTGCTGCACGAATATGATTTTGAATGGGTGAAAGTGTAACTCAGTTTTTAAAATTTTTCTGAGCGATTCACGTCCCATGCGCTAAGCAAACAAGTGTCGACGAGCAGATAGACGTGGACTATGTAACAGCGCTGCCCTTACCCTTTCCACATTTTCTGGCGTCTTTACTGTTCGAGCAGACCCAGGTGGTTTTCTTTTCATCAACGATCCTATTCTTCTGAAGCTGTTGACCCATTTCAAAATTGTTTTTCGGTAGGGGACCGCAGCATCTCGCTCAGTAATGAAATGACGCCGGAAAAGACGTTGGGCTGATGTCACTGACTCACCGGTTTTCACAAAACTATCGTACACAAATACGCGGTATTATAACGTCCACTACTCCATTGTTACGAGCTCAGGGTCATCAACCCAGTCTCCATTCCGCTTCCCGCTGTCGAGTGCAGTCCCAACCAAAAGCGCCCTGTTTCCCGTGGTCACCTTGTATATCTACTTTATGCATTTTACATCGTTTTCAATTTGTATTTCCATGTAGAAGTGCGCGTTTACGTATCAACTCCATCAACTGCTTATTACTACTAATAGTACATCCTTCAAATGATATATTTTTTTAATAAACAAATAAACAAACAATTCTAGACATTTGCATTTTATTGAGTATAACTAACGAGATTTTTTCATTTAGTTATTTAGTGTTGCTGGTACCAACACAAAATGAGTATTTATGTATATTACATGATGTACTTAAAATATTTAGTTGACCGTTGTTATTGTTGTTATTGTGTTACTTAAACTTACAACAATAATTTTATGTCGCAGGCAAATGTTGGAAAATAACTATTAGGTTTGAGGAAATCTGAGTATTTTTACTCTTGTATTAAGACGTCAATCTTTCTGTAACTGCAGCCCGCCTGTTTGAACGTATTTCTTTACATTGCAAAATTGTCCTTATTTTACTTTTATATTTCACCGTATTTAGTTAATTAGCTTAAACCTCGTTTCTTTGCATCTTATTAACTTAATTAATACTTTTATTTTACTAAGAACTAGTTAGCTTAACTGCACAATAAATATAGAGTATACCCCTAAAATGCTTTCATGCTGACGTTTTCTAGCAACGATTACCACGATTATTTACCTATTGTAAACTGTAGTTCATTTAAATTCATCGGTTACTATATACGCACACGGTATAGCAATTGCTTCAAGAATATTATTAATATGACGCTAGGCAGTTACCTGTACTATATATAATAGTCAGGTTACAATTCGTTTCTAATTTTTTATTTTAAATCATTTATACGACCGTATGTTCACATGAGTTATAATTCGTTCAGTTATATAATTTGACGTTCTTCTATAATTTGGATTGGGTAAACAATCCATTACTCCAATTTATGTTCATTTAAATTGTATGTGTCACCACTACTACAAGATGAAGTAACCTAGATTGGACGTTATTGAGCCCTTGGTTGTATTTTGAAATATTAAGTGAACTTTTACGTAATCTAATATATAGATATTCACCTGTGTATTCTTGATTGATTTGTGCAATGTATTCACATCTGTTTATAAGTAGTCGCTATACCTAGTCGTGGACACTTATAACTCAGATTATCAACAGAAAATCTAAACCTCCTGGACATATTTATTCAATGTTTTAGCTACGCCTTTAGTTATATTTTATTTCATGTTCTTTCTTTTATATTTCATAAAATTAATTCTTTGTCGAAGTTTGAAGTTATACATCACCAAATTTGTATGCCAGTTCAAACTATAGTGGAGGATGTTCTGTAAAAATCTGTTCAAACAGTACAATCTTTATTGGAACCTTTCGCTACATATTTCCATGCTCAAGCACGCCTGTCGTTTCCTTGTAATTGTATCCAACTTATATTTGACCAATCAATATTTTTTTAGCAAATATCAGGCGATATTGTGTATTGAAGAGCGGCCTACCTAAAGATCTCTTTTGTAAACCCAGATTTGTATAGTCTGTTTTTTATAGTAAACACAAAAACTGGTTGACCTGTAGCTTCTTGTAATTATAATACATTATTACCAATCTACCATGATATTCGATAAAATTTTTATTTTTGAACTCTAAAATATACTCATGACTGAGTGCCTCGTTCCAAATGAACCGCATTGAAGTTTAATTGTGGTATACATGATGTAAAGAAAATATCGTAAGTTCTTGTAGCAGGTAATAGAAGACAGCAATATAAACAAAAAGTCTTACACAAAAATAGCCTAAAACCTGACGGGTTTCCTGAATGAAATTGGTATGGGTCAAAACTTTGTCGCGCCAGACTTTTACAACTATTCGGGAATTGTCTAGGAAATAGTTCCCATACACAAAAACTAAACAACTTTTCGGTAGTTAAGACAATTTAATAAAATATATTACATAAAATTGTAAATTCTACTAAACAGGAAACCTGGAAACGCCGCAAGTTCGCAAACCTAGCACTCATAAACTTTATGCCGTTTTAAGAATACCCAAATGACTATAGCGTTATTAGTTTACAACTTTGAAAGTGGCCGTAAAATAGATTGAATCCTATTGCTAGACATCTTCCAACCTTACTTTATTCATAAAATAACCTTTATTTGAAGTTATTTCGGCAATTACTTAAATTCAGTTGTGGTTTTATTATTTATAATGCACTATTGTGTACGTTGATTAAATATAATTAAAACCCACCCAAATTTACAATTCGTTATTACGGATGCTAGATGGATGCTCTCTTGTGCGTCCTTCGTAAGAGGTGAATGACTGAATGCAAATTAGTTAAATTAAAATTTTGCTAAATATTACTATGAAAGATAGACCCGGACGAATAGCAACTTAATTTAAATTTCTGCTGCTAAATTAAATTCTAATTTAAAACAAAAATCATGATCATTCATTTTATTATAGTAAAGCTGCTAACTAAACTTGTACATAAAGCAAATTAGATATCTTAGATTTTACGATTTATATTTGTTACGAATGAACGCCATTCAGGACAGTGGTCTTTGCAAAATACCTTTCTCAGCGCGAAAGATATTTCGTCATTACTAACTCTTTTTTCAAAAATGAAAAGGCAGAATAGACGCCAGTCTTCTTTAACTAAAAGGGCACGTTTGAATTGCAACGCAATTTTAGTGGAAATAAAATAGCCCTCCCTTACTGCTACCAAGTTACTTCATGTTGACCATGCGCATGAATTGATCATTAAAATCACAAATAAATATTCCACCTTAACGTTTATTAAATTTATTGATTCGTGACTGATTTTGTTTTTAAATTTCGAATTTAAAACAGAATGGCAGACATTTAAACTTCAAGTTTAAATTTCTTCTTTAACCCTTTATAGGGCAAAACTATTTTGTGTTATATTAAAAAGTTTTATTATATAATATGACTGAATGCTTATACAACTGACACATGCTAGCCATTTTTAAAGAATTTTTGCACTTTTAATTAGTTTTTGGACGTGGTTGAAATTTCAACCACAGCTCGTTTATATACCAGTATTTAGCTATATATGACAGTGGTTGAATAAACGACCAAATCAAAAAGATAACTGTTATTTTGCAGAGCATATAGGTTTGATTGGGTAATAATATTTTCTATATCTTTACTCGTGAACAAAGGAAAAATATTCCTTGGCGAACCTATATTCACAGGTTTTGTAGGGCCAAATGATTTGCTAAAAATTACTTCAGTATATTTCACAGCGCCAAAAGCGTTTTTAGTCCACCTATAACTTCCATTTTCACTTACTGTATGTTATTGTATATCTTGATTTTCATCTTCGCTTGATGATGTTTGGAAGTTCTCAAAAACTCTTGTTTTTTTACTGGCAGATAAAAACCAGGATCTCGGTCAGAGTCATCTGAATCGAAATCTCGAAATATAATAGAATCGTCTTTTGATTTCGCACTGTTGATAACTGACGAAGAGGTTGTGTGAGAAGTAGGGAGATCGTCATCTGTTTGTCATCTTGTTTGTATGGAATACAATCCAAATAATCAAACATATCACCTGAAGTCATATCTTTTAAATACATTCTTATACTTTTATCTGCAACTACACTAAAAAAATCAGCTGTAGCAACTATTACTATATAAATTTGAATTTATTTAACAATTTTTGCCGATTTTATTATTTTATAATATTTAAATTTTAAGGTCTACAGGCACTAATACCAGAATATAAATTAGCATTTAGAAGTTATCTAGTTTTATAAATTATTCAGAATATGACAAATATTAATTTGAGGTTAACTTCAACCGAAATATCTAAATTATCATAGTGCTGACTAATTTAGCTTAAATTATATAAAAATAAAAATTTAATGATTGTTTACCTTTCATATGGTGTGCAGATAACTCTCAAAATGAGCTTAAAAATTAATTTGAATCATAAAAAACTAAAACCACATGTAACACTCGATTAAAGTATTGGTTGAAAAATCAACCACATTGGCAACAATCTTATCTACAGTAATTTTGTGGTTTTTATTTTGCTCACAGTCGATTCATAAGTACAACGGTTGCACGATAGAAACATTTACATTGATATTACTACGGTATAAACGCTCTTAACGTTTGTGGTCGAATTATCAACCGCATACCTATAAAGGGTTAAATGTGTTAAAGAATATAAGAAATTAAAATATAAAATAAATTGTAGGTAAAGAACTAAAGAACTTTATAAGCTTTCAGATAAAAGAAACAGGTTGAGTAGTTATTGAGATATTTATGATACCAACTTTGTGTTTTAAACGTACACTGTATTAATGTACTATAAAGTACACTGTGTAGTATGTTGCTTATTTAAATTAATCTCTACCTTAGCCAGAGGCTATAACGTTTATTACAATGAAAGGATCGATTGTGCTAGGGCTTGACATTAAAACCTACGCGCTCCTCCGTAACGGACTATGGCATGACGAGATGGCAGTCAGTATAAAGCGTTATAACTTCGTCAATGTTTCGTCAAACATCTTTGGATATAAATTTTTGAAATGTTAGTGATTCAAAATATGTAATAAGAAAAATCAAATTTTTGAAGTCGAAAAAGATATATGCCCTCTTAACCCAAAAATGTAGAACTTACATCGGAACTGATTAGATACATATGTTAAAATCCATTACTTAGGTTAAATAATTTGGAATTCATACCTTTAGTGTAATTCATTTTCCGTGTATAATGAATTATTACATTTTCTGTTTTCGCAGTTATGAATGGCAGCGTAAGTTCTATGGTCGCTACTTAAACTCTAAATAATCTTAATAATTTATACCGTCAAGAAATGGTTCTGTACAGCAACTAGCAATAAACATTCTCTCGTTGTAAGAAATTATTTACAGAATAGAATATGAGCCAGCACAATCAGAATAATCCCAATGCAAGATTGCCAATTACAATAACTTTAATTTGTAATATCTAGCTAACTACCGGAGACAACGATAAAAGTTATACTATCTCGTTTGCTCTTGCAGGAACAAGGACTATTTTTTTGCACTTTGCAGAATTTATCGCGGATAATGTAAAACCAGGCAAACTTGCCCAGGAAACGCGAAACCCGGCTTCTTAAAAATTGTCCAGTATACTAACAGGCACCTTATGAAGTATCAAGGAATCCATACTGAGGAATTATGACCATTGTTTGAAAAAATGTATTTCCTTGCTTGAGTGCTAAAGGATTCAAGGTGCAAAGAGTTTGACATGTAATTGAATAATGTAAATACTAGGAGCTAGATCCCACCATTCTTCAGTGGATTACTATTTGGTTAGAAATTGAAAAGATATTTTACGGTTGGCGATTTTCGTTAATCAGTTGGTAAAGCTACTGCAACAATTTTTTATAAACGACATATAGCGATTTTAAAAGAATTGGCGGAAGTGTGCTGAAGTAGGAGGAGGTCAAGTGGAAAAACAAAAATATTACAAAATATTAATTGGAATTTTTCTATATTAATGTTTCACAAATAGTCTTATTTCTACAAATGCTTTTTAGTATACTTCTGTTTTGACATCTTTATTAAATAATTAATGAATAATAACTTGAACTTAAAATAACAGAAACCGTAATAGTATTCTATTACATACACAATGATTTGAAGATATTGTGCAGTTATTCATTTTAAAGGAGGGACGACTGTCATATAATATGTTAATGGTGCGTTCATTCAGTTTGTATCGTGTCCAACCATCACGTCATACCTCATGTTTTAGGTATAAATCACTGCACACTATTTTCAAACCGGAGCTTAAGAATTACTATACTTTACAAGCTTTACACATAAACGGCGTTATTGTCTGTAAATTATTCAAAATTTGGAATAGCATTAGTCACATAAATTAAAATTTGTACTGTTTTAGATGTATTTAAATTTTAACTGTCAGATGTGAAACTTCTAATCTTGTTTTAAATGATTTATGTAATGTTGTTTACTACTTCTAGCTAGCTGAAACAGATTTAAATCCTGTGATAAAAGTTCACGACTTGAACATGAATAAGCTACCACATATACTCGTATTATATAATCTCCGTAATGAATAGAACGCTCAATCTAATAGATTTGTCATGTTGCACTTTTCAACAAGATCTCTGTTCAAAATAAGTGTCTGCATGTCGTATTATAGATTCTTTTTTTATTACGAAAATTATTGGTAGGATAAAGTAACAAAAGTTTGAAGTTTCTGCTATACGAATCAAAAAAAATTAAAGCATTTTGACAATTAAGATGTATTAAAAATAATAAATTTTTCAAATTCAATCTCAATATATTGTTATAGTACATTCTGGACAAAACTCTAAATATAGTATCTATATGGTAGGTATTTAAAATATTTGTTGATGAATGAACATTTAGTGTTGCTCCGCATACCTTAAAATTAGTTAAATTCATCTATTTACCTTGCCTAGATTTTCAACTATTCAAAAGTTTACAATAAAATGTGATATAAATGCCATATAAATCATAATTAATTGGAAAGCACCTTATATTCTCAAAATATTCTACTGCAATGGACATTTATACCCACAGATGCGTAAGACAAATAGCAATTTCAGCATCTGCTCTTACAAGAAGGAATTTAATTTACTAATTAAATAGCTTTGTCTTATTAAAGCTCTACTAAGTCCTGGCGTTGATAGATTGTATTTTATTGGAAACTTCTAAATTTAAGATACCCAAGTAATTTTTTTATTTCGTCTCTGTAAATCCAGTTCTACATTAGCATCCTAGTAAATTACGTTTTTATCGAAATCGACGGAACATCTAATTAAATCGTGGAAGGGTTAATGTAACTAATAACATTTAAAAATATTTATTCATTATAAAACTGAATTTGTGGCATAACAAGTTTGGTATCACAGGGCAACACTCTATACTCTAATAAGGATGTATAGCCAGTATGGAAAATATTGGCAGAGACATCTATTGGTTTTTAATAGGAGGATATTTAACATAAATAAAATAAATGAGGATTCCTCCTATGAACGGCGCGAATTTTTAAATAATTCGGCAAAAGTGAAAAGTCATGAAACTGTCATGAGAGTATTATAAAAGGCATAATTCTAAAGCTTCTCTCGTTGATTAAAAGTGTAAACTTTTATATTTTTACCTATTAAGTTAGGTTATTCAAAATCTTTGGTGAGAAGCCTTAGAATTGTTCACTTTATTTATACTTTAAAGATAGTTTAATGGTTTTTCACTTGTGTCGAATTATTTAAAAATTCACGCCGTTCATAGGAGTAATCTTCATTTATTTTATTTATGTTGTTATTATATTTCATGTTTAGTGATTATTTTATGACCATGAAAAAGAGAATGTGTTTTGTTAACATATTTAACAAGTAAAAATCAATTGTAAAAATCTGGTATGAAACTACACACGACTTTCTCTTACGTACATAGATATGCCAATAGTGTCCAAAAATGATTAGATCATTGTCTACATTTATTTTGGAAACGATAATTGTAACGGTCACCTATCCAAGTTAGTGGACAGGCGAAAGGCTGCTTAACTCCGGAAATTTTCTCTGATAAATTGCTTCAACACATTTTTTCAGAAAGACTGTTAAGTTCACGCAAAGGGACATTAAATACATAATAACCGTAGCACATTTAAAAGTAAAACTTATAGCTGTTTTCGAGAAAATCACAAAACAACTTAAAAATCGCAAGAATCAAGTGGCACTTCCGGTCATGCGATTTTACCTAAATTATTGACGTCTCACATGCAGAAGATAAAAACTTAAATATACATTTTCACTCATATATCATATTTAGTTTTTGAGATATGTTGTTCGCAATTAATACATCAAGTACTTCCGGTTACTCGGCTTTCGAAAATTTATTAGAGATTCAGCTTAATTCTTGTAAAATGCAATAACGTAACCAAGAAATTTACTAAGGCGTAAAAGAATCGCTAGAGCCGATTTCAAGAAAATCGCGAAAAACGAAAATTCGGAAAATATCTAAAAATGACAAAAATAAAGTCCAACTTCCGGTTATTCAATTTTAATCAAATTCTTCATTTGGCATACCAATGTAGTTGCGACCACTAATATAAATTTTCAGTCAGCTAGGACTTTTAGTTTCATAGTTATTTTATTTTAAGTTAATGGTGTTGGTACTTCCGGTTACTCAATTTACAGAAAAGTTTCTGAGAAACGGCCTAAACTATATGAAAGGTCATTAAATGGGCCAGAAACGAAATAAGCTTTTGAAAAATCGTTAGATCAGATTTTGAGATAATCGCGAACAACCGAAAATTCGGAAAATACCTACAAATAACAGAAATAAAGTTGTACTTCCGGTTATTCGATTCTAACAAAATTCTTGATTTAGCATAAAAATGTAGTTAGGATCTCATATACAAATTTTTATT
>JAHWXV011013126.1:0-10609 GCA_024586415.1 Phrixothrix hirtus | reverse complement strand
CTTAGGCTTAGGAAGTCTGTGTCACCGTAATTATTTGAAGGTTATATTTTGAAGGTCAGCTATTCCAGAAAAACAACTTATTTTGGTTAGGTTAGGTTAGATTAGAGTACTTTCCGCAGAATTTAATTCGTTTTTTTTGAATCGCCGTCCTTCAAAATGCTAGAAAAACTTGTTTTCATCGAAAAGTGAAAAATTCCGGTAAAGTGCAAAAATTCCCATCACCATGTACTTCTTATAGGTATAAAAGCATTTCTACAAATGTCTTTTTACAATTGAGGTGAAATATTTAGGCTCATATGTTATAATGATTAAGTTTAGAGTTTCGATAAATGAAAAAAGATTCGACTTCTATCTTGAAAGATACAACTTACAGTATGTATAGCCCTTTTTTAGTAAATTTTTACTACACCACTATATATTTACCTTGTGCTTGTAATCGCGTTCTAACCAACGCTAACGGATAAGAACACATTTGTCCTAAAGTGCTCGAACAACTTCCGCAAGCCAAAAGCATCCAAAATCCAGGTTGTTCATCACACGAATGTGTTTTAAGATACTTCTTTTTTAAAGTTTCGTACACAGCTAAATCTATTCCAGCATATGGTATAATGCCTAAAATATTTGGAATGTATCCTCGATAAAAGCTTCTTAAACCTTCATTTGCACGTATTTTCATTGCAGCATCGAGTATGCTTTTATATTGACCAGTTTTTCTTAATGCCAATCTAGTTTTTAAAACTTCCAAAGGATATATAGCCGTTTGACTAATGCCTCCTGCTAATGCTCCTGCACAGAATCTTTCATAAATTCCTAATGTCTTTGATGTGTCACCTTTTATAAACCTTTTTACTTGTTCGTAAGCTGCAAATTTTATTGCAGTTTCAGGTGCTATTTTTAATACATTTATTCCGTTTCCTCTCCATAAGCTAACAATACCGCCTTCTTTTAACATACAACGTAAGCACTCTGATATCGATTGCTTAGAAGGTTGCACCTAAAAGAAATAATTACTTATAAAAATTGTTTAAACTGAAAATGTAAACTTAAAATTACATCGTAAATGTCTTTTCTAATTTACAGAAATACAGGGGCAAAATTAAAATCGATAAAAATTATACTTGCTTAAAGTAGAAAATTACCTGAAGAAATACTTTTAGTCTGTCTAACGGAGCTGTACAAGTTCTTGAAACTGCTCCAGCTATGCCACCAGCTGCCAGATGTCGCCACCACATACCTGTTTGCATTTCACTTTGAGTAAAGTCATCAGGTACATTCATATCCTCCCCAATATCCAAATACTGTAATCAAAAAATATTATTGTAAAAATTTGTACATATCCGAAAACACTAACACCATAAATCGGAAAATTTTCTTTTTAATAGCTACATTATCAAAATAAACCTCAATTCCTTCCATTTTACTATTATTAGATATTATTAGATTGTCAAATTAAAATTGTCAGTGTCAACAATCTGTAATCGAGAATGATGCATACCCACTTGACTTAAGGTATAAAACTTAATGTACCTGGATAATTCAAAACATTCTAGATATAAAAAAAATTTAACACATGTAAAATTATTAAATAAAATGCTTATCATTAAAACATAAAAGAAATAAATGATTATAAATAAGATTAAGCAGTTGCTAAACCTTGAAAATAATTAGAAACAATAAGATAAGCATTTGATTATACTAAAAATTTTAATTATTACTTTGGTTTTAATAGATCTTCATGTACAGATTCTTCCCGTTACTACTTCTAAAAGTTTAAAACTAATCTTGTTCATTTTTAAATGTATACAAGCTATCAGGGCACTCTTTTATAATCTTATGCTAAAAGTGATATACCAAAATAGACAAAGTTTGTACTCTTTTCAAGAAATCAAAATTAAAGACCGTAAAATATCAGTTCTAGAATCTTTGAGTTATTATACTTATAAAACAAGACTTCATAAATTTAGACATTTTATTTTAAAAACAAAACTACAATAAGGTCCATGTTTAATTTAAAAATCAAAATAATGTAAATATGTTGTTATTTAAAATATTGGCACTGTTTTAATTAAACATACCATGTGGTGAAACATTTATTTATGTATCTAAAGTGGAAAACTGTTTTATAGCGTGAATATAGAATGGTCTATAAAATACCAATTGTCTAACAAATATTAAGGACTTTTAAGTACTCTATAACAAAATTTAATAAAAATAAGTCCTTAATTTTAAATATCAAAATCAAGTACTTTTAAATGCATATGAACTGTAAGAGAGCAATAGGCAATCTTTATTGTTTTATTATAGAAATTCTCAATAGAAATCCCAAACAATTATTGAAAATAAGCGAGAAACATTTTATATCTTCAATTTTTGCTTATAACATTTTATTAATACTGTACATTTATAAATCAGTAGTAAATGGATAGTTTTTCAAAAACTGTAACTATCTACCATCCCTATCAAAAACAATTCAATGCTTTGAATTCTAATGTATTAGCTAAAAGAAATAAAAGCTTTAATATCTCAGAGTACTTGTTTAAACAATAAACATGCGATGGCTCTATGCATCTCACATCTTAAAACTTATAAATGAGTACATTTGAAGAGTTTTTACAATTGTAGTGTCCTGCATCCTGTGGTTTATGTGAATAGCTGGCGCAATTCAACAGCACTACTTTATTAATCATAACCAGGTATAGGTATTTTATTGTTTGTTTATTATTTATATCAATTGAAAGCTTTATAAAAAAACAAAATCAAATTTATGTAAATTTTATTAAATCATAAATTATCAGACTGGGAAACACAAGGAAATCGTACCTTTTAATGTAATTGAACTTTGTGAACGCTTCAGAATCCATAAAAATCTTGAAATCCTCTATATCACATATAGGAGAGAGGTATAATAAATTATAGCTGTTTTTCAGCATAAATCGATAGAAACAGGTTTCGATATTGAAAATGTGTAATTTCAAAGGTTGGTTGTTTTATCAAAAATTAAATACACTAAAATGTATTAATTTAGTATTCTGTGTTAAACTAAAAATGAAAGCATATTGGTACATATTCAAGTGTTCAGGAATTGTTGAACATTCAACAAAATATTTTTTCCTGAAATGCAGTTTTTGAAACATTTGCAATTAAACTTATGAGTTCAACCCTATATTTCAATCTAAGCGATTGCAATAGTACACAAAACTTTAGATGATTGTTATCACTGTTCTTTGGTACTACATACCAATATGTAATTATGTTTCTAAATACTACTTATATAGGTAAGACTGCGAGACGAGAAGTGCACATCATTCCTAGAACGTTTTAATATCAACTCTATACCGAAAAATTTCTAATATGCTAATTTCAACAATAATTTCAATTAATAAAGTATAATTTTAAGCAACTGGTAATGAGCAATTTTTAAATCAATGTGGTAATCAGCTGATGATTATAGTAATTTTGACTGTCTTATCTTACTTTTGTAAAAGATTCATCTACTTATTTATTTATTTCATATATATAGGGTATTATTTACGAGGGTGATTTGACAGGATGTGAGACTCGGCTACTAGTGCCACCTAGTGTACAACGAACGGTAATAACATTTTCGGTAGTGCATTGTGTTTTGAGATTACAGTGCAAGTTTCATTGTTTTGTGACACTTACTTTGAAAGGTACAGTTATTTAAACAAATACAAATATGGAAAATATTAAAATGGATAAAATTACTGTTCGTGGTGCTATTCAGTATTTGTTTTTTAAAAAAATGAACGCAGCAGAAATTTTAGCTGATATGCAGCAAACATTAGGTGACAATGCCCCTTCAAAAACTACTATTTGTCGTTGGGTTACAAAATTTAAATTTGGTCACATAAGCCTCGAAGATGATGACTGTCCTGGCCCTTCAAAAAGTGTAACGGTTCCAGAAATGGTCGAAAAAGTACAGAATCTTGTTTTGAAAGATCAAAAGAGATAGCCCAGATCGTGGACATATCTACTGAATGCGTGCATCATATTTTGCACAATGATTTGGGCTTGTCTAAGCTATCTGCAAGATGGGTGCCGGGTTTGTTAAATGATGCACAAAAGGGTGAGAGAATGCGAATGTCGCATGAGAATCTACAGTTGTTTAATAAAAATCAAGTCAATTTTCTGAGAAGGTTTGTTACTGGCGATAAAACTTGGCTTCGTTATTATATTCCTAACTTAAAACGGCAGTCTAAGGAATGGAACCACCGCGGCAGTTCCCCTCCAAAGAAAGCCAAGACGTTTGCGTCTGCCGGTAGGATAATGGCGACAATTTTTTGGGATTCACGAGGAATACTACTTATAGATTATTTAACAAAAGGCCATACCATTACCGAAAGGTCTTATGCTGTGGTTTTGGATAAATTAAAAACAGCAATTACCAACAAACGACCAGGAATGTCTCGGAAAATGGTGTTATTCCACAAGCGCAATTGTTCATGAAAAAGTAGATGAATTATGTTTCCAAGTTGTTCCGCACCCACCTTACTTGCCAGACCTGGCTCCGAGTGACTTTCACTTTTTCTCTAAACTCAAAGTTTTCCTCGCTGGAAAACACTTTAAGTCAGATGAAGAAGTTATAGCTGCAACGGAGATGTTTTTTGCAGGCCTTGAAAAAGCCGTGCCGCTGGTCCAAGTGCGTTGATGTTCGAGGGGAATATGTAGAAAAATAAAAATAAAATGAATTCTGTACAATTTGTCTTTCATTTAAAGTCTCATGTCCCCTCAAATCACCCTCGTATTTCAGATTTCCACTTGATAATTTTCAGCTGTTTATTAGTCTGTTAGGTTTCGCCACATGCATTTATAAAAAGTCGAAGAAACTTGTTGCATTTTAAATAGATTACTTTGAAAGAGAACACGTCATTGGTGGATTTTAGATACTTTTAAATACAGTTAGAGAGATATAAGTTTACCTATGAATGAGTTAGGACCCGTTCAAACGGTACATACATTTATCAAATCGAACAACAAATTTAATCATGTTCGATTAAATAATGTGTGAACAAGTCCATTTAAATCTACAGGCCACTGCCTTATTCGGATAAAGTGTTGTTTCGTAAACTGGTCCGAATACGTACCGTATGAATGGACTCTCACTTGTAATTTTAAATTTGTGCTGTTAAAGAAGGTCACAAATGTCATTCTACTATTAGTCATATATCAATATTAGTTCTGGCTGGCCAAGCTGTAAGTAATCCAACGCTAACAAATCTTAGAAAAAGATTTTTTCATGGCATCGATGACTTTGACCAGTAAGGAATAGATAATATAATGAGATGTATGAAAATTGTTTATTTAGACCTGTTTCTATGGAATTATATTTTTAGAAAAGATACTTCAAAATATTAGTTTTTCATGGGAAAAGAGATCCACAAACTGAACGTAGAATCAGGGTTTTTTTCGTAAATATATGTATCAAACAAGACCTAGATTTTTTAAGATAGTTGTGAAGATCTTGTGCCATCTCAATAAGCATACATCGGAGAAGGGACAACACAATAAACAGTATTTGCTAAAAACTAAGTTCATATGATTTTCATTAGTGACATAACTACAAAATAATATGGTTTCAACTGTATATTTCATTCAACAGTGGCTATTTCCATATTTTTATTTTAAAACAATTTGAAAGGATCCTAACTTATTTCATTTTTATTTGAAAATATATTTTAAATGCATTTTATGCTAGATGAGTTGCCTACCCAACACCTATTTTAAAATTGCTCTAGAATTATTTGTATAATTAATGAACATTTTAGATTTGTAAAGTGTCACTTAGCCATGATGCGTGCTTCGTGTCCGCTGGCGGTTAACAAGTCCGTGTTAATGACAAATTTTACTGGAATTTTTGTTTACGAGTCAAAGTTGTTTACAAATTTATTTTTATTTGGGCGTACGGGTATTAATCATTCCTGCTTATTTCATGGACACCCTGTACAAATATAATTTAATAAAAGTATAAAACAATTTGCAAGTGTTTAATTTTATTTTTTACATACATAAGTGATAAGTTGTTTTTTCACACATCTGACTTTTTGTGCAATTTTAAATTACTTCAAGTTCAATGAGTATCGTAATCAATGTTCAATTGAAGTTAAAATCATAACACTTTTGCGATCTTGGAAGTGGCATATAAGAAAATTTAACAATAATTATCGTTAAGTGTTAATCGAAGTTACTCTTAAATTTTTAGTGTTGACGCATTGACAAATGTATAATTTCAACTCTAATGAGACATTAAAATTGAAAAGCGGAACAATAAAAGTGACGTAAATCGTGGCGTCATTATTTGTAAACAGATTTTTACCAATGAATAATATACCAAGAAGTAAAAGACAACAAAGTATGTCAAGGAATGCGCGTCACTGAAGCAATGATACTACTAATAACTTCCTACAGAATCAATCCAACAAATCACAATATACCGGGTGATCGTATTTGTTTGTGATTTTCTTTTATTAGGTTTGCAATAAAAAACTGAAATTATGTTGGCAGCAGTATTATTTTGAAGTTTTAAAATTAAAATTAGTGACAACTGAACCAGCGGCGTTCTTTTTTTGTATAATAAAAGTGAAACTGTCAAATTGTTTTAAAGTTAATATCACCTGTTATTAATTCATTCATTGCGTATAAAGTACAGAAATCCGTTGTAACAACAAAATATAGCGCGCATGATGTAGATAAATTACGGTTAACCATTAGTGAACGCATCCTTACCACGCTACTGCTGAACATGACAACAGTAAACTTCCTTCAAACATTTTGCTGTAACATTAATAACTAATGGTGCCAATTACTCAGGGATACCAATACAGTTAAAAAATCACAAACATATAGGATCACCCGGTATTTATAATATATTATCATTATCGCTGTGATAACATCTTACATCATTTTAATCTTTAAAATATAGAAATAATTCCTGATTTGCTGTTATTATAAGACCAAAATTTGTATTTAAAGTCAGACTAATCTAAAATTTATTTAAACATAGATCTGCTGTAGTAATTAGAATTTCATTATATTTTATTTTACAACGTTAGCCATACTGATTATTATGTCAAATTATTTGTATAGTATGTTCCAGTAGTAGAGCTTCATTTTCTTTTTGCTTTGTTTATTTCTTTTTAGAACTGTTGAACTTTCTTTTTGTCGTTGTAGTAACATCTAGGCTATTATATTTTGATTTATACTTAAATAATCATTATAAATTTAATAACTTTATGACGTCATTATAAACTATCACATGTATTGGCTGGTTAAGTGCTCAACTTCAGTAAAATTTTTACTTTTAAAATGACGTCATGATGTTTCACCTCGTTTTATTTTTAATTACACAACGTCCAGCTGAAATCATGTGACTTTGTAGTGATGTCATGCGTTAAATAGTAAATTTCAAACATAATTATGCGCACCCTAAAGTCGTGAAAGGTGTATGAATGTAAGGAACAGGCAGCTATAACAATGTCTGAAATGTATTCAAAAATGTGTGACGTCATTGTAAAATCATATGATTTCAATTGAAAATAGAAAATTAATGCCGATTTAATTTATTTATCAATCTAATTAAGTAAAAATAGAGAATAATGAACAAAATGTTATTTTATTCGTTTAATACATGGGTGTTTGTTAATTGAATTGTCCAATCGATTTAACCACTTTATTGTACTTGATAAGATACATTTTTTTCAAAACGTTATGTTCGTTTGAGTTTATTGATTTAGGCATTTCTTATTCTGTTATTGAATTAATTTAAAGCCTTTGACAATGTCATAGATTTTTGTGTTTTTGTAAAGGCTTTTCTCTAGCAAATATGAATTACTTTTTGTTTTAGCAGCGTTTAACCTCCATATTTAAATATAGATGTTTGAAAACAAAGTTTCGCTTCAAATACAGCCGCTACAGTGCTTCGGGTGCGCACTAAGTTCCTTTATTTATTATCTAACTACAGACCATTACGAGTGAATCAGTTGTGTTTACAAGTTGTTTTGTACGTTTGAAATGTTTCAGACAATTGAAGGACCCGTTGAATGTGCAATTGGGTATGTTTTCCTTTTTTTAGCCAAAAATATAAAATCAGTAGTCATCGGTAAATTAGCGACGATTACAGTATTATGTTGCTTTACGATCATGCTGGGCCACATGCTGCTGCTCGAATCTTGAAAACAAACACTTATTCCTGCATGTGAAGCACTTCCTAGCCTGTTAGCGTTATGACTATATCAAGAGTAGTGTCTTCATAAACGGTTGCATTTTATGAAGAAGTATTAAACATTAGTTTCACTCTACAAGTGACTTAATGTTGATGCAAACGATGCTGAAATGTAGTTTAAGGGTTACCAGGGTTCAAATTACTTGAAGGGGGGGGGCACACTTATTTAGGGACTCTAAAATTCATTGGCAGATTTGAAGGCTTATTTACGCTTTTGCGAGCCTCAATTTATTGTTTTCACCTAAAATAATTCTGAAGACAAAAAAACCATAACGGAAACTACTCCACTCTACCTGATAAATTAAATCGAAACATATCTCATAAAATGAAAGACTAGGATCCGCCTAGTTTTTTCGGGGCTTGACAGGACTACGTTATAACAAGAATACCAAGTTTACCGAGCAAGGACCAAGCCTTTCTTACAATAAAATTACTTAAAAATATACTCTTTAGTTTTAACAGCCTAACGAAATTACTTTACGAACAGGTTTCGTACATCATTACATGTAGCTGAAAAATGTCAAAATATTAAAAATAAATACAAACTTTGTTTACGAGCGTCATCTTGTTTTTTATTTCGTAGTTAATTAACGAAATAGTTTAACTGATGTGAAATGAACTATAAAATATAACCATCAAAATATTTGTCAATGAATTGGAACCCGGCTAGATTAAAAAAGAAATAAAAGCTGGTCAACATGACCCGCAAACGATTAAAGGGTGTCTAAAAATTAACGCAGAATTTAAATTGTGCGCCATTTTTATTTCATCAGGTTGGTAGCGCTTTACAAAGTTACATCTTGTAGTAAATACATGGTGGTTAATCAATATGGAGGAACCTGTAACGGTCGTTACAACTAGTTATATACGCAAAAAGTACTCGGAGGCTGTGCGCATTTTTAGTCGAAGAAACACGTCAAATGAAACGACTGCGCAACAAACTAACCAGGTGGTTGGCCGAAAATATTGCCGCTGTTTGCGGTAGTGTATCACTGACCGTTCTACAACTACAATTTAGCAAATTTTGCAGACAAATTTGCATTTGCAGCCAAACGAGCACCATGTATTCATCAATTTAATGCTGGAGGTGCATTTTCACCTAATGAATGTCAAAAGCATGACTGTCACATTTAAGGCATAGAAAATACTGAAGTCGCTCAGTTTGGTGCAAATTTTGGACCAATGGAGTGGTGAATAGGTTTCAGCAGGATACCAGTGAGTTAATGCGAAAGAAATTTAATGATAGACAACCTCGCGCAACGGTGATCGGAGTTGGCCACCAAGATCATGTGCCTTTTTTCTCTGGAGAATCATAAAATTCTAAGTTCATGCTAAACAAATATGAATGATTTCTGAATTTGATGCAGAAATTACGCGAAAATGTGATTGAAAATTTTGTCAGAACAACCTTGGGGGACATTTGACGAATATTTTATTCCACACTTTGCTAATTATCCTGTGTTAATTTTTAGATACCACAGTCCACTAAGCCAAAAGGAGGGAAAAATTAAAACTTTCTTTTGATATTTCAAATTTGTTTCCAATCTAGTCGTAGAATACGTAAAGTTACCATATAATGACGTCATTTAGTAAGGGTAAAAATTCAACTATACAAATTTCTTAAATTTGAATTTAAGAGAATGTTTTTCATTTTTTATTTTAAGCATAATCATATTAGGTAATAATTGAGATCGAAGAAACGTTAGCAGTGAAATCCAAACAAGCGTGATATACGACGACTAAAGAAAAGACATTATTGGAATATGATTTTATTTACACTTGACATACACGCCACTATTCGGCAGATCGTTAGCGACTAATCCCTTTTAATACGTAGTTGTTTATTTATATGCATTGTCTTTACCGTGGCCTTGCTTTCGTGAAAAACTTTTCGCAAAACTTGCTGATGCCCAACTTCAGAACAAAACTAAGGCATAGCAGCCGAATAAAACAGTGAACTTGTTTGTCGTCCTCATTTTCAATTTTCACAAAGCGTCCATTGTATTTGATTTTAAATTCAAAATTTGTGTATAACATTGCTCTTTACGGATTAACACAACTGACTACAGGGGCTACCGCGCCTGAGATCTAAAATTTTACAAAGATGACTAGGTGGAACTGCCCATCGCGCGACGGTGGCAATAACTACCGACAATGAACGGCTGATGTCACAACGTCTCACCGTGAAATGCTGTGTTTTGATTGCTCATAAACCAGTCGAAATTCAATAAGTATTTTATTTAAAATATTGTGTTTGGATTTTCGCCATCTCAGCGTCCATACTCATACACAGGCAATTTATTATGTAAATATGTACCACTTTTTTCCATAATATGTACTTTTTATGTACTCTCAAGTATCAAAAATTAT
>JAHWXV011012968.1:0-11558 GCA_024586415.1 Phrixothrix hirtus | reverse complement strand
ATTTGTTCTGATCTACTACTGAAATTTCAGACTTAAATAAGGCGCTTACAGGTTTATGATCGCTAATCTTTAATTCCATGTGGCTTCGATAAGCGGTTTGATGTATACCTCTACCACGCCACAAAATTCTGTCAGTCCAAGCAGGAGCTCGTGCTTTTTCACTAGTATCATACAAATCTGTGTTTAAATCATATTTATAGGTTGGTGGAAATGTTATATCACCTTCTGTATAATCCTAATAAAATTTACACAATAAAAGCAACATTCATCCCATAAAAACAACAAACCTGTAACACTTTACTAAGTTCTTTTTGTTGATTTAATTGATCTGCCAAAAGAACAGATGCTAAATCATCTACTGCTAAATGCTTTTTGACTTGTGCAGCACTTTGTTCCATTATCCTATAGTTCAAATCCCCCAACCAGTAAACTTGTCTGTAAACAATGATTCGTGGGTTTATGACTCATTTTGATTATTTTACAGGAAAATACAAATACTTACTCATGTTCTTTAATTGTATAAGGATGACGTCTAAAATTAGCTCTCTGATTAATATCATTATAATCTTGATTGCGTCTTTCCACTTCCTCAACTCCTGCGGCTAAATGTGAATTAACAAAGCATAAGGAAGTATTGTGTAATTCTAAACGAACTGCAACTCCACCTTTATTTCCCTTTAAAACTATTATTAATGGGTAGCTAAATTGATTTAAAAAACATTATACCATTTTGCCTAATATTCCAGTACCAACAGTATCGATTGCCACATTTTTTACATATTTATAATGACTATTATTTACTAAAACTTCCAATTGCATTCCCACAAGTCGAACATAAGCCACTGACCGATATTTGGTACCAGGATGAATAGCATCTGTTATAGCTTTCCTAAAAATTTAAATAAATTATTGTAACATTTTAAATAATAAAAATACATATAATGTTGGTATATCAACATATTCTTTTAGAATACGTTTTAAAGAACATTTGAAAAATTAATACGAAGCTGTTATTAGAGCTAAAATCATTCTGAAACAACACATTCAGAGGGGGATGTTGGCGCATTGGCAGTGGCAGGTTATGGCAAGGTGAATAATATTAAAAAATCATTGATAAATGTTTTAATAAAATTATAAAATGTTTGTCATGCTTTTTAATATAAAATATAAGAAAGTATAGCAAAAAATATTTATATATCGGTAAACATGTAACTCACATCCTCTAAGTGGATTATTAAAGTTAAAAAGTGCAAAAAGTGTTTTTTCTAATTTGCATATTTTAAATTTTAAAATTTTAAAAATTTTTTATATTTGAATGTATTGGTGTTTTTGTAATTTGTAATTATACAATCAATTGATCTTTGTAGAAGTTACTAAGGATTTTATATAACTCTAAAGTATTTACTGAATTGAAAACAAATATTAAAAGATAATAGAGAGGGATATACACGATAATCAACAAAGGATTACTGTCAAATTTTATATTTTACGTTTATAAACATCACATAAAATGAATATAAGTAGAATTATTTTTGGGGTTACGTTATTTTAAGTCTGTTCGACAGTATTGATTAATGTAGCCACAGTAGAATGTGTGATCATTTAAATTTCCAATTAGGGAATGACATTTTGATGGATACTTTAATTACGGCTATGAAAATAGATTTATAAATGGTCATAGCCTACCATACTTGGAAATTTAAATGATCACACTATAGCTGTTTTCTAGAGTTGAACCGTTTAGAACCGTTTTAAAAAATATTAATTCTAGCGCAGTAATAATTACGTCATCATGTAATCGGTGTTGTTTTTAAAATCATATGTTGACATTTTAACGCCAAAATTTGAATAATTTTTTAGCTGTTTTCGCAAATGATTCTGATTCTAAGAATTAGGGTATCTATTTTTCACAGCAGCCTCTAATTCAGTTATAAAATAAGGGAGTAGGATAAATCTAAGCCAATTTCAACAAATTATTTTCTGTTGCATTGTTCTAATATCCACTGTGCAGTTAATAAAACATTTCCCGGTTATAATTCATTATTTTAAGTAAAACGAAATTTACAGCATCCATCAAATATGAAATAATAGGTAATTATTTACTACAACCACTGCCGCTAATTTTTAAGGTTATTATGTTTACAAACATGAAATGCTACGATTCAAAAACATGTATTCTGGCATACTATAGAATTATGACGTTGCAGTTCAAATACAGTTAAAACTGGTTTGAATGTGGTGCCTTCGCTATACTATAATATGCCTATGCTAGTATTTACTTCCTGCAGTATCCTCACACATACAAAAATTTTATAAGCTAACCTGAACAAAGTATACAATTTATTTTGTCGATTGCAAAACATATTAAATATATGTCCGACATTAATTTGCATGATCAAATGGTAGCATATTACCCATCACATAGGAAGACCATCTAATGGTATAACAAAGTCAGAGTTCATATTATTAAAATAATGTATGCATGTTGTACAATAAGCATTCCACACCAAAAGTGTCATATCTAGATTTTCGACATCCTGTATGGAAAGAAATTACCGTCACATAGAAATGAGTATATTGCTGGTCAATTGTACTAACAATAATTAACAAGCAGTTTTAACTTACACACTTCACGTCAGCAGTTATTGCAAATTTCCAATTCTGACATTTATGTCTTGATAATTTATATTTATTGCAATTTAAAATTATATTGTAAATTAATTACAGCCAGGTTAATAAGTATGTCCATGTAAATAAAAGGACTCATCTGTAAATAAAATACTGTTTAATAAATTGGTGTTTTTGTTACATTTATTTAATAAAATCTTGCAAACTTCCACTATAATACAATTTCTTTATTTATAGTTTCTCTTCTACCATGTAATAATCCATCTTTACTCAAAGAAATGCTACGTACAACTAAATACTGCAAGCTAATGTAACATGAGAGCATTACATGCTATGTGCTTAATAAGAACTGAGAATGCGGTTTCATATCTCCAATAGAACTATGTAAGTAACTACTCCACATATTAGCTATCTTGTTTTCATAAATGCAACTAATTATTCTGTCTTATTTATTCTTATAGATATACCTTACTGCTTTGCTTCCTCAGTTTTCCAATAGATGGCTTTAGCAGTATGTGATGGTGTAAATAAACAGATGTTGATATCATAGAATAAGCTTGGGCATTTGTCAACATAGCCCTATCGAAACATTAGTCAATTTGTGTCTGCATCATAAAATTATTCTCAATTGAAATGTCAATTTACGAACCAAATTCTCGTCATTTGCGGGAGGTCTTAATTTTCTGTTTCAATATGAAGAAATCTACAGCTAAGGCTCATCGAATGCTCTCAAATACTTATGACAAGACCGCTATTAATGAAAGAATGTGTCGTGAGTGGTTTCAACGCTTCAAGAACGGTGATTTTGACATCGAAGATGGGCATGGTAGTGGAAGAGGAGAGAAGGTTTTCAAACATGCAAAATTGAAGGCATTACTTCATGAAGACTCGTGACAAAGGTAACAAGAATTGGCTGGATCATTGGAAGTGACTTAACAAGCTATTTCAAAATGCCTGAAAGGCTTGGGTGCTGTACGACTTGCAGTCGAGAGATGTTGGATGACATTTGTTTGCTTGTGAACAGCTGCTCGAAAGACAAAAACAGAAGAGATTTCTGCATCGCATTATGACTGGGTATGAAAAATAGGTTCATTACAATAACCCCAAGTGCAGAAAATCATGGGACTTTCCCGGCCATGCTTCCACGTCGATGGCCAAACCGAATATTCACAGTTCGAAAGTCATGCTCTGTATTTGATGAGACCACCTCGGTGTAGTGTATTATGAGCTGCTAAAACCATCTAAAACAATCACAGGCAATTTGTATCAAAAGCAGTTAATGTGTTTAAGCCGAACATTGAAGGACAAATGGCCCCAATACAACAAGAGACATGAAAAAGTGATTTTATAGCATGACAATGCTCGACCCCATGTTGCAAAATCCATCAAAACATACTTGGAAACATTGAAATGGGAAGTCCTGCCCCATCCACCGTATTATCCAGACATTGCTCCCTCTATCATTTGTTTCGATCAATAGCACACGGCCTGGCTGACCAGCACTTATGTTCTTATGAAGAAGTCAAAAATTGGATCAACACATAGATCGCCTCAAAAGATGGGCAGTTTTTTCAAAGTGGGATTCATACGCTGCCCGAAAGATGAGAAAAAGTAGTGGCCAGCGATGGACAATATTTTGAATCGTAAATGTATAACCAGATTTTCACAATAAATCCTCGAATGTCAAAAAAACCGGTGGAAGCATGAGTTCTTTTACTTTTTGTAATGATACTTTTTATCTGAGTTTCTCTATTTCACACAACCAGGTTTATTTTATATAATGTGTTTTATGTTTGTTTGTTTGTTTTCTTAGAATTTATTTAGGTTATTTAGAATGTTATTTTTATTTTTGTCTTTAATAAATAAATATAAGAATAGATTTGAATTTGCTGGCAAGGGTGTGTCATTGGGCACTGACTACTGAAATCTATTGCTGAATGCCTGTGCTGCTACATATGCAACAGTGAATATTTTTAAAAAAAAGCAATATGCATGAAAAAAAACACAGAAACTAATTTTTATAACTGGTACTAATTATATTTGAAGAGATTATGTATAATTCAAATTTAGAAAGATGCGGCTCAAAACTACTAGGATCCAGTAGTAAAGATAAATATAAATTAATGAAATTTACAAAATCAAAAAAGATACAAATATCGAAAAATTTTCGTGGGCTGGGATTTGAAACCAGGATTTTCGGATAGATACTCCAACATGCTAACCATTACACTACCAAGGACCATATACCAACCTGTTGAAAATTTTTCTATAAATGTGCGACTTTTAAAGTAACAATGTTTATACTAACTTTCCAAGATTCGGAAAGCCGACAATACCGTCGGATTCACACCTAATCGATATATTACAAATATATATGTGTGAAGTTAGTTTTTTTGAAATTAAACTTTTGTGTTTAATGGATTATGACATTAATATTTGAAGAGGTTGTGTATAATTCAAATTTAGAAATATATTTCTAAATAGAAAAATAATTATTTAAAACTTGGTTGTTCTCCTCGGTTATGAGCTGGAGCACCATCTTGTTGAAAGTATATTTCCCCCAGCTCATGTATGCTCATATCTTCTAATGCAGGGTCAATATGCTGTTGTAGGATATCAATATAACCATTGGCAATCAATGCATTATCAACCATATGGTATCTTAACACTCCATTTTTGTAAAGAGCTACCCATAAATTAAAAGCAAACCGATCCTGCTGAATTACATTTTCCATTATTTGATGATTTGATTTCATCGCTTCCAATATGGGCTTCGTCAATCCAAATTATTTTTTGGTAAAATTGCTAATCTTCTTGCATTTTATTTAAATACCTTTCACAAAACTATATCCTCCTTTCCACATTGCAATTTTGAAGCCTATGAACTTTTGGTATTTATAAAGCCGAAATTTATTTTGGTTCATAATTCTTAACGCATTTCGTTGTGAAACACCAATGTCATTTTGTAATTCCCTTGTTGTTTATTCGAATTTGCTATTACAGCACCAATTACTTTTATTGTATTTAATTCTTGGATTATAATGTTATATTCACATGGTTTTATAAATGAACCAAATGTTTTTAAATTGTTGACAAACATTTCAAAAAATTTTGGACTGGGCTGGCGTCTCCCATGATATTGTAGAAAATATGCTTCTCTTGCCGCTTTAGAATTCTTGTTAGCCAAAATATAATTTTCTAAAATATCGAATTTTTCGAAATTTCCATAATAACCAATTATTAATAAATTAATAATTAACTAGTACATAACTTTTAAATATCTAAAAACCAATCTGACAGTTCTTACAATTTTGTTTTGATTGCCACGGAGATTAAGCCTTTTTACTATTTGAGAATAATTAAAATGTATCATATATATATTTTTGAAATCGGAAAAAATCGGTCATTTTAAAATGTCATAATCAGCTATGATTTCCATTTAAAAAAACACAACTTTATACTATATCTTCAAAACTCTAAGTATTAAACTGTTTTGACTATGCTAGTGAATTCAACTTAAAAAGTTACCTACCTACAGGTTTTTGTTTCAAAGCTTTTAAGATAATTAAGCGAAATATTAATATTTCACAAAATCATGGAAACTTCAACTTTTGCTTATATCTTGAAAACAAATGATTTTGATGATATGCTGTTTTCACCGTCATCTGTTTCTCAAAAAAAGAGATCGAAAATGTGGAATCTAATTTGCTCTAACTTTTTTAGTTTCTGAGATCCCTTATACTGACAATAAATTAGCTTCACCCCATACACTTGATTAACTGATTTTATTTTCCCTATCGACAAATTTCTTTTATGCACTCATGGGTGTTCAAATTTAACACTTCTGGGTGTTCTAAGAAAAAACAGACACATGGTGTTTTCCCACTTGTTTCAAAACAACTTCTAAAATTAAACATTTAGTCTAAACTTTCCTTCTACCCTCAATAATAAATTTTATTTTATTAATTGTTTTCGCAATAAACCATCCCTGCAATTTGTAAATTCTATTTTCAATTTTTTTTATTAAAACAAAATTTTCTATAACAATATGTTTACATTTTTACTTTCTCTTACCTATATGAAATATAGTATAGAGAAAGTATTGTAACGAAAATTAGAAACAATAGAAATTTGATGGGGGATTCTAGAAACATTCAATACTTTTTTCTAGAATAAAATAGATGATGTAATCCCCAAATGACTCATTGCAGTAATTTATATCTGTCAATTCAATTAGCTCAGCAATGAGTCATAGCATTAGAATTTATTAAATCATTATTGTGAGTAATATTCGGGAAATTTTCCAGAGTATTGTTCTAGAATACATCTTTTATACATAAGCAGCAGATTAAATTCTCCTAGTTAGTTTTTATTAGAATCTTGCACTGTTCATTACTGATATAAATATAAATATACATAGATATAAATGTTTGCTGTTAGTGGAATTGTGAAATAAATAATTAAATATTTAAATAAATTAGTGTAGATAGTTACTTGTAATTTTAGTGAAAATAAATAACCATTGTAAAACAATTAACTAGTTTCGTTACAGTATTGTTTTCGTCCGTGGAAAAAGCAGGTAGATTCCCAGAGAGTCGCTAATCAATCTCTCACGGCAAGGTGATCCGACACTATACACGGAAACCTTTTAATACCACCTGAACACTTCAAAAGAAAAGGAAATCACTCGTATGATTGATATGAATATGCACGACCTGCAAGTATTTCTAACTGTCAAAAACATGTGGGTCACGCGACGTGGTATCACTAATTAAACCTTTGACATCCAATATTGTGGAAATCATATAAAATGGTCAGCGTGATTTTCTTACACAAATTTCCAAACGTTATGAGGAATAGAAAAGCTCGCCTCTTGGGTTATTATCCGAACCGAGCATCACCAAAACAACCTCTTTACTTACTTAATTATTTTTAAGTATTTTGTTATTTATTTGTTATCGTTCGTCCAGTCAACCACACCATTATTAAGGAACACATGGCCGCCATTTAAAAAAAAATTGTTTATCAGGCATGGAACGCCAATAAAACCTTACACAATATGTTTCAAAGAAAATGACAGAAAACATAATGATGGCAAACCAAATTGTACTCAAAGGGGAGTGAATGTAGTGGAACACTTTATTTCTGTGAATTCACGTTATTATTAAAAGAGCTAGCCAACTTGGTTTTATATTCAGTTCACACACAGATCCATTGAACTGTATCTTGTAGCAGTTTTTGATGTTTTGGTGAAAAACCAACTTTGACTAGAACTCTATGAGATTTTACACAGACATGCAAGGGAGTTTGGCTTGCAATTTCAGTTGAACTATGTGGAGTTAATTGAACAAGTTTAAGCTCTCGCAAGATTTAACTTGTGATTTAGTTCCATAATCTTACAGATAATTTTATTATTAAAAAATGAATTAATAAAAAGATTTTAAATGTAACATGTAGCAAATGCATTAATTAGAAATAATCTAATTTTAACACGTAAGCGCCATCACAATATTACTTAACTTTGCGATCGGGCCAAAATTATTTTTGCTAATTTTAGGATAGCTTAAGTAGAATTCATTGTGATGCCAAACACTTAATTTTAAAAATATTTTAGTGATCCCAGTGGATGGCCACAGCCCCATCGGATAATTGTGTTTACAATACTGAAGCTGTCTCATGTAAGCTGGACCCTGTGGGCTGCTACAGCCATGAGGATAAATTCATTGTTAGATAAAAAAGGTGGTTCTACAATAACCCTCTACATACTTTTCATATATTTAATTTTGTTAAATTATTAAAGAAATGCAACGATTTTCTGATAAATGTAGAAATACAGAATCTGCCGCATTTTGTCGTTTACATAATATCATTACAATACTAATCAGAAGAAAAATAAATAATTCTTATTTATAAAACAAAGAAAATGGACCACAGATTGATTGCTGTAGAAGAAACGACTCTGAGCACCAGATGGAAAAGAAACAAGGTCCTTTGCATGAAACGCAAAAACATTGATTTTATGTGTATATAAAATCAATGGTGAAAGTATTATGTAGACTGTTATGCTAGGAAAAAGAAGGGGAAAATGGCTAAAAATTCCATAAAAAGGGCAAATATGTTCTGTAAGGTTACAGTCTGACTGATAAAGTTGGATCATGTTATGTCGTATTGATTTAAGTGGTGTAGAGTAAATATTGTTTCGCTACTCACACTAAACAAGTACCATCGGGTGAAACAACCTATCAACGATAGCAAATATAATAACCTAAAAATTATTTGTTTTGAAAAAATGTTAGATAAACCCTCAGTTTTATATTATTTATGGAAAACAATAATAAGAAAAAGCAACTAATTTATAAAATATAACCTCACTAAATCAGATGCGCAAACTCATAGTCATCGAGTATGATGTAAATTTCAAACCAGGTTGAAAAACAAACAACTTGATAGAAATCGACGTGAAACAAATGATTAGTGTGACATTTGATTTTACTCGACACAACACGACGTGATTCAACTTTATCAGTCAGACCGTAACCTAAGACTGTTTTGATCAACCACATTATTGTATAAAATGCTTCAATGGAATTTACAAGTGGTGTTAAGGAGTTAGCATTTTATTCTGCTTTGGCGTTTTAATTTTTATTTTAATAGTTAAGATAGCTTAGGAGTGCAGTTGTAGATTTGTTAATGTAAAAATATATAATAAATAAATGGACATTGCATAATTTAATTTAGCACGAGCTAAAAAGATCTATTAGAATGCTTAGCAAAATCGATATCCACTAACTCTTGTATCATACACAGATTTAGGGCCCTAGAGGTCCCTTTCATATTATAAAATATGTTAAATAAGTAATCAACAGTGCAAAAATGCCAAAAAAGTCAATTTTGGAAGAGCAATCCCTAGGAATCACCACAACCCCATGAGAAATACACGTAGCGCTTCCTAGAAACCGACATGATGCTTAACATGTTAAGATGCATTATAATAAATAGATATTAAAATTAAATGATTAAATAATTCAACACCTAAACTTTGCTTACCGCCATTCTGCTTCTCGAGGAGTATCAAACATTAAAAATGCTTCTTTACTGAGATCAAGTTCTTGAAATCCTACAGCATAAACATCTGGTGGATGTTTATCGCAGCTGAGCCATGACTTCAAAGATATGGTCGGTGGCTGTCCGTTTACATTCCAGGTACCCACAAAAACACTAACACAGAGATTAAAATCAATTACAGCCTACATAATTAAATATTACCTAAACTCTTGTTGATGGGTATATTCAGGTTCTTTAAGTGAAAGTTGGTATTTTAAAAAAGATTCTCTATTAGCTGATATTCCACGTCCTTGAGCAATTCTTTGTCTTGAAACGGAGAGATCTGGAGACTACAAAGGCATGTTATAAAGTAACTAAAATTAATTAATCCCACCTGATCGTTCATATCAGTATAATCTAAATTATCTTGACCAGATATGTTTACTAAATTATATTTGTCTAACCACTGAAAATCGTTTGATGCAAAGGAAGTTACTAAAATTAGGAAAGTAAAAATAAATTATTTGGAAACACTTTAATATACCTTCTTTTGATCGTATTACTTCTGAAGCAAAATTCGAACTCTCAAAACCAATCTCGATACAAAATTGTAATTTAATTTTCTTATAAATTATATTAAAAATAATATGTGTGTAACTGTCTGGAATGGGATCTGTATCTAAAATAAATAAATAATATATTTTAAGACTTTTAATGTCCATACAACAAACCACAAGAAAAGTTGTCATCAACTGGAATAGCTCTTTCAATGGTAAGATCTGAAAATGATTCAGGTGCCGGTTTTTCAAATATGATAATAAATAAAGCAAATGAGGAACTGTGTTCTACTAGTGCCAAAATCCTCTTTTCACCAACCCATTGTTTTTGAGTTAATGATGCATTTAAATGCAGCTAAATAAATATATAAGAAAAACATGCACTGATATTTATTTTATTGACATTTTAAATAAGGATACTGCTTTTACAATTTCTGTACAAGAAAATTTTGCTTGTACAATATTCAAAACATCTTGTTGTGTTGCTAGCATGTCTCAGGTTTCACGAACTACGTAAACTACTACGTAGTTGATGATTCACAAACATTATTAATTTCATTTTCAAGTACCAAGATGCTATCTTCTTAATAAATGACATAACCTAATTAAAATTCGGAAAATTTAAGAAATTAGTCGGCTTCATTGGTTGGAAACTTGATTTGGTTAAAGTTGGGTAAACTAGTTACTTCCTAAAATCCCTAAATAATTTAACCATTTTTAGAGTGCATTCAATAACTCAAATTTTAAAATAACTGCTGTGGGTGTACAAAACTTCAATCGTCTTATGCCTATAATACACGATCATGAATTGCATGTAATTCTCGTGAATTTATTAACAAAACAGAGATTTCAACATATACTGTCGTCGTGAATTTTACATCAAATTTTACATACAAAATTTGATACATAGAACTTGTTCTATTTCTGAGGGTCATTCACGTAAATTTTTTGCAATTTCTAATAATTTTCTAAGTTGCTAACTTGAGCTAATTACTGAAAACTATAACGTTTATGTATGTTTAAAAATGGTTATTGTTTTGTACTTTCTAGGTTACTTATTGTAGCTATTATTTATTATACAGGGTGTTCGGAAGATGCGTCAGGAAACTTTGAGGGTGTCATTTGTGAAAATGTCGAAATCTCCATGGTTACCAAAATACGGGGGTGCAAAGGGATAACTTTAACATCTATTTTTGCTCTAGATACCTTAAACTTTTAGCAATTAAGTCTTTACTTGGCACATAAACTAAGCTCGATAGATGAAATAATTGTAGGGTAAAAATAATTCTTTTGAATACCGTTAGAGGGCACTTTACCTAAACTGCAAAA
>JAHWXV011012813.1:0-10920 GCA_024586415.1 Phrixothrix hirtus | reverse complement strand
AAATAAACGTAGGCAATAATCTAATGATTTGTGGACACTATTGGCATATGTGGCATATGTGCGTAAGAGAAAGTCGTGTGTTGTTTCATACCAGATTTTTATTGAATTAAAAAGCGTTTTGTTAACTGCAAAAGAACGCAAACCGTCCGCACCGATTTGTTTATATTATAAATTCAAAACCGCCGTCGCAGAATTTAAAGCTGCGAAATTAGTTCAGCCATCCGAAAGGGTGGAACCTCCCGTCTAGCTTATTGTCGAGAGCAGGCGAGTTGCTCTGTAGCGGAATTTTCCCGGCAATAAAGCATAACTAGGACGCTCAAAGGTTGTGTTGGCTTTGTAGCGAACGTACCAGCGTCACTAGCGCCCGTGCTGACGCCGCCGTCAAACATCTCTGTGTTGTCTATGTAGCGAGAGCCTGTTTGACGCCAGGAACCCCGTGATAGCTTCATCTACCGTATAGAATCGGTCAGAAGTAGACCAAGGGATCATCGCCTGAACCGTCTAAGTCATTTCACGAAAGGAGTACGCCCGCGAGCGACGTGACCCCTTTCGCACTTGGAAAGATACTAAACTTGTTTAATAAAACTTCACAAGTAACAGGCAAACATAACGTTTTACCCGACGGAGCGCGCTTCCTTGCAAGGGACACAAAGCGACGCTGTGCGTCAGTCAGCATTAACTTAATACCGCGAACGCCTTCTTTGGCTTTAAAAGCTTTCGATCCTAACAAAATACAATTGTTGTATTTATAACTATTAATTATCCATTATTGCAAATATGTATAAAGTATCAGAAAGTATTAATCTGAATTATCATTTCCGTTATTATGAATAAAATTACTTTTAAAGGTTTTAACCATCTTATTATTTCCGCCGAGCTTAGTTATTAAATATATGATTGTGAAAAAATAGTTTCACACAAGATGTCGCGACCACTTTCGAGGTTCCCTCCGTTTTAATACATAACTTTCTCCTATTTTGGATAACCGACTACGAACCGTTACAAGAGAGCGCTCTAGCGACAATTGGTGCCTTCTACCAGGCCGGACTGAACCAACCCACTCCGACGTGTAATCCCGGAAGCGAAAATGTACATTATTTTTCCTGGTCTCGTCACCCAAGAACCACGCTTTGAACCGTTACAATGTTACTAAGTTTTAATTAACGTTTAATTTTTCTTTGATGTGAAAATTGTTCTTTGTCCAATCTTCTTATAAATTTAATAATTATGCCTCGTGTCTGTATGCTGCTGTTATTTAATTTACCTAATCTATGACAGGTATCAACCATCTCTGGTTTTCGATCAATGTTTAGTGATTTTCCTACCAATTGTATTATCGTTAATACATTTTCATATTTTTCCTCAGGTATTCCGTAAATCTCCAGACAATTGGATCTAGAATATTGCTCCAGCCCATTTGTTTTTTCTTTTAATATTATGTTTTCTTGCTTCAAAGATTTACATGTGGTGGTTATCTCTTCGATAAGATTAATGCACGTAGATATTCTTTTAGCTTCTTGTATGGCATAAATTCACCGATGAACAAATATCTTATTGTTCTTGTTATATGATAATTAATTATTCCATAATATCGCATAAGGATGGCTGTTTATTTTCCTCGCAGGTTACACATATCCATTCCGCCACATTTTCGAGATCAACTGTTGCACACGTTAAGTGAAAATAAGCACTGCACATTTTACATTTAACCCCAGCGTCTGTGCGACATACAACACTTTTACACTGCTTACAATTACTCGGCATTATAATTTTATAAACTTCAAAGTTATTTAAATTAAACAAATTATTTCGTATTTCTCTCTAAGAGCGAGGGTATTTTACACACGTCCATATGGTTCGAACGCCACACCAACTCCGTTACTATAAATTATCATTGTAAGTATAAATAGACTAAAATTCTAGATTCTGAATTAAGTATAATCTAAATATATTCAAAAGTGTCTTTATAAAAGACCTACTTTAGTAAAAACAGCGATAACGAAAAGAGTTACACAGTGTTATTTGAATTTCACAAATAACTTTTTATTTGTGCACCTAATTAATTCCATACTATGAAAGATGACGTCTAAAAATTTTGAAATTACTTTAATTAAGAAATTAAGAACTTAAAAGTAGAATTAACAATAGGAAATTCCTTAATTGTTCATTAAGATTTTTAATATTTCTTAGTTATTCGTTGCTCATGTTGCAGTGTAAATAAGTCGGGTATTTGTGTGTGCGTTAAATACGGGTAAAAGCTGTATCTATCGTAATATAATACCATAGACAGAATTTAGTTTAACAATCGTATAATACGCCATATAGATACCCAGATAAACCTTTCTTCGCAAATATTTCGAAAACTATGTATCTTTGAAAAAACGATAATTTATTTATTGTATACATACTCTGTTTTATTTTATTTACACATAATTCGTGCCCTTAACTTATGCAACTCAAATAACCCAAGCGTACCTATCGCTAAGCATATGTTATTCAGATTACATAAGTTAGGGCACAAGTTATGTGTGCCATATTAATGTAATTATTTTGTATTCATTCGTTAAATGTTGTTTTAACAAAATTAAATCGCTAACATTATTTTATAATTGATTAATTTAATTTTTTCTTTAATAAATTTTTAGTCATCAATTGGATTATTCATAAAAAATACGGGTTGTTAACAAGTTCATAATTTTGCTTATTAATGTTTAATAGTCATCTACCTTGTAATAGGAATAAAAGGTATGTAAGCAGAAGTAACATTTAAGTTAGGTAATTTAAAAGCTTTTTATTCATTAAATTTAATTCTCACCTGAAATATTTTATTTTACTGTCATTCTTACAATTTTTAGATTTATTCAAGAAGTTGACACAATGAATTTCAATTAAATTAGATTAACTAAGTGAAAAAATAAACATTTTATGATAAGCGAACAATTCTGAAAATCTATAATAAAATCTTTAGGAACATTAAATTGCAGAAGAAAATTAACTATTTACTACAGATACTTAATTAGTTGTAAATGGTGATGAATATAATAAAACTTTCCAAGCACACATCGAATAATCCGTTTTAGTATACTTTTGATGGTAAATCAATACACTTACAGATAAAACAGTATTGCTTTTTGTTTCATCTTCTTATTTCTAGATGGTATAACTAGTATTGTCAATTATTGAACCAATTACCTGAGAAATAATTACATTATCCATTTAATTACCCACTGCGGATATAAAATAAACGTAATCCATTTTTCCCATCATAACCGTTTAACGAATCCAAAATTTTAGCTGTCCCTTAAATGTATCCCTATATATGTAATTCAAATAGAACGGTTATTGGATACATGAGTTCTTTAGATTAAATCTGTAGCAAATTTAACGTTTAGTTAGTTAAGTATAGTGTAGATTAATTCGTGGTTATATGTATTTATAATAAATTATATTCCTTATTATAATGTACTTTGGGATGCGTAAGTTAAAAAATGTAAAACTTGCCTTTCAAATAATTTAACAAATTTTAGTGTAAAAATGTATTTTACAGCCGCATCTCTGGCAACCGAAGACAAATGATAAACTTCTCCGACTATTTAAAGCTTCAAATTGATTTTTATTCCTAAAAGAAAATCCGGATTATCAGCAAACTTACTGCAATCGATGGAATCTGAATGGTCGGCTCCAGAATACGAATATTCGTTCCATTAAAACTGTCTTAGCTTTATAAACTCTTCTAAAGCAGACAAGCACCCACCACTTTTTGGCAAAAAAATCGAAATACATGTGCTAATTTGATGTTATGTGTACTATTAATTATGACAAATATTCTTATTTAATTATTGAATCCTATAATCACCTAATTGAAAATTAGTAATGTATTTGACAAGACACGTCTTGTCTGAAACAAAAGAAAAACTAAATGGTAAAACCGCAAATTAAACTACAGCTAGCATTCCTTATCATTTATATTATTAAACTTAAATTTTAATTAATTAATTTAATGAACATAAATTCTCACTTGAAAGCGATATTATTTCCATCTCTTTGTAGTATTATTACTGTCGATATTTTATTTAATAACGAATTCAAAAATTAACGCCACTAATTAGATATTTTAACGGAGCATACATTAAGTGAACAGTAAATTTTGAAATTCAAACTTTATTCTAAGTTGTCATAAGCAACGACGACTGCATTATATTTGTATCTAAACCAAGCGTGAAGTTTTCTTAATGTTATCTATTTCTTTTTGTGAGCATTATCAGCGCTCTTACTTGGAACATCCCGTATATGTTCGTATCATAATGTATTTTTTACAATTTTTAACATTATTTTTAGCAAAGAAAACCAAAATCAAAGTAGTATTAATTTTTCTAATTTTTCGTGAATTTTAAGAGTAATTTAATGAACTATTATATGAGTATTCGAACGCCTTATAAGTTCAAGAACTTCAACAATAACAACGTATTCGTTCCAGATTTCAAATTTGTTTTCAAAATCGTTGATTTATAATATATCCAAAGATGTTTTGTATTATTAAAGTATGAATTCAAGGGTCTAAGTTTTGAAGCTTCCTAGTTAATTACTGGGAACTTTTAATAAATCTGTTTTCGTGAAATACAAGAATAGAAGAAGATCGAAGGTTCTGGAAACCAAACGATATAAGATCGTTTTAAGTTAGATTTAATTAGATTTTCAAATGTGTTTTTAGCTGTTATTTTCAACGATCTTCCAGTTTGTCCACTACAATTGCAGCAAATTTTGTAAGTATAACATTTTTAATAAATGACTACAAACATAATACTATATAAACTATTTAATTTCATAATTATTGCTTCAGAGATTAATGTTTTGCTTACAAAGGTCAACTAAAACTATCAGTTCGTTTAAAATTTAGGAAACGCTTATGGGCTGATTAGTGACTCCCATTCAAATGTATTTAAATTAAGGTGAAAGAAAAATTAAGGCCCGCTCGGAATCCAATAAAGATTGTAAGGCTTGACGGAAATCCATAAAATCTGCAACGTCAACGTGATATCGCTTTCCACCAACGTTTCGTTATAAACGGAGCTTGCTCACATACTATTAGAGTAGCTAGTCGTAGTAACTCTCTTTTCTCTAACATAGAACAACTGCATAAATCTTACAATTGTAACGTTCCGTTGTAATGTTACATTGTTTAGTTATTTATTATTCTTACTGTACAATATTTGGTTATTTAATAACAGTTCTCGAATTCAAGAAAATATATTTTTTAATTATACCATGCAAAAGTTATGGACAAACAATTTAAGTACATAATTTGCCTTAATCATTTAATACAATTTATTTTCATAAATTGAAACTTAAGATATGTAATTCACAGACATCGTTTAATACAACTGAAATTATTGAAATACTAGTTACCTTTTCAGCAGGTATAATGGACCGAGGTGTAGATATTTTGAAATCCAAGCGTGATCCTATATGCAGCAACGGTATTCTGGCTACCAGGAGAGCGGAAGAGGAGTCTGCTGCAAACTAGGGAACCTGCTACGTGATTCAAAATTTCTTTGCGGAATTAATTATATTCAGTGCAATCATGTTTAATTAATTCCATTAATGTATCGTTTCTTTCATCCTGTTAATCACTTATATTTTGATTCCAATGGGAAAAATGTAATCATCTTTTCCTCTTTTCGGATGGAGTCATAGGGCTTATCAAGTGAAGAGGGGAGGCCGACGTTAAGCTTGCATTGGACTCTGGACTACTAATCTTTACTTATGAAGTATCTTATTTAAAATAAATTTAATCCTAAATGAATTATTATTCTCAAGTATGGTGAGTGACTTAATTATAATTTACCATTATTTTGTGCACCAAGTTGTCAGCTTAGTACAACTGCTGTGCAACCCTTATAATCTTTTTCTAATTGCCGTTACCTTGATTTAAAACGGTGTGTCATTCAGAATGTTCTACTTTGGCTTTACAGTATGAGGAATGTCGAAGGTTACATATCTCTTTATCTAATATAACTGGTAGCTTCATTTAATAATTACATTATTTACATATATGCTTAATTCTATTCCTTAACTACTTCAGGTTCCATGCAAGCACCCGTCGCTAGGTTTTGGACCTAACATTTTTCAAAAATTGGGATAGTTTTCAAAATTAAATTTCAATTTTTTAAATAACTATTTGACAATTAACTCAATTAATAATTAATCAATAATTCAGTTCGGATGATCTCCTACTTTTTTTGTTATTCTACTATCTTCAATTAAATTCCGTTAGTTTAGAATCAATGTTACCCAGATTTAATCTTGTGATCAATCTTGCTTACAATTACTATTCAGGCATCGATCCTGCCTAAACTGTAAGTACTTCTTTATCAAACATTTACTGCGTATACTTTACAACTGAATGGCCTAGACTACTTCCCACTGAAGTCATCATTCCATCATCTTTAGTTAAACATTGATTGATAGCCAAGCAACGCTGTCCTGGGGATCCGAATTTATTGCTGTCTGTCTGCTGATGGAAAACACCTTTTCTTGTATTCAATCATTGCAAATTCATTTTTCATTCACGTGGAGTAACGCCCGAATAATTTATGTATTTCGTACATAATTATTTAACTATCAACTTCTAACTGTTACAGTGTAATTACTGTGATATTTTGTTTTTGTTGCATTTGTTTAAATTTACATGATTTTACTGCAAGCATCTTTACATGAGCAACTACGTAATTACAACCTAGTGAATTTATATACTTATTTAAAACGTTCAATTTATATACAAGAATAAAATATTTAGTATGGACTCCAACTTTAATTTATATCCAGAACCTATAGATTACCATATACAAAGTCTTCGACTAAAACAGATTACAACTTAATTTTAGAGTATTATTTTTACCCTACTAGATGGCGTATGCGTTTATTTAAGTCCACATGGCATATTCCGCTCTGCGCATGCCGCACTTTGCTGAATACAAAATTGCAGGCCGATTTTGCTTGCGGCTAGTTTATTTTTTGTTTAGTTAATTCGAGATATTCAGGATACCTTGTACTAACCTTTTGTGTCAGTGTTGCAGTAATTTCTAAGTGTGTGTTTGATCCGAATTGCTTATTAAGAGGTTTTATTGTTGGAACAAGACCAAGAACGAACCCATTATTACTTTTTTTTATTTCTATATTTTGACCTCTATATGTATTTTGTTTGAAGTTTTCGTTGGTTTGGGGTAGTGGGTTAATTATTAAATTTTATAAAAATAGAATTTATTTAAATTCTCAACGTTTCGCACAACACAGTTAGCTTCATCAGGAGATTAAATGTTTGAAGAACGTATTCTTTTAGTAGTTTAGTAGTTGCATCTATGAAAGAATCTGTAACATTACTGTAACAACTACTAAAAGAATACGTTCTTCAAACATTTAATCTGCTGATGAAGCCAACTGTGTTGTACGAAACGTTGAGAATTTGAATAAATTCTATTTTTCTAAAACTTAATAATTGACCCACTACCTCAAATTAACGAAAACTCCAAACAAAAAACAGAACTCATTATTGCAAGTAAAATGCGATACAGAACAACAAAATCTTTCCTACAAGATTGAAAATTCCATCATAAAAGAGGACAGATTTGAGATCAATATTGTCTAAAATTACGGTTTTAATAGGTTAGTGTACCCTAACTTACGTAATTGCGCAAACAAAGATGGGTTGCTAATTGCTTTATTTAGCTTTAAATTATGTTTAAATTTTAATTTTCAAGAGAACTGGTCAAAACGGCTTGAATTCCGTAAGTGCTATTGCTAAATTTCACAGTATTTATAGCCATTTTTGATAGATACTCTCTTTGACTACAAATTGCATTGCAAGGGATATAAATAATTAAATTGTATTCTAAAATTAACAACTTATTTTGCATGTTATTATTTATCCAGCTTTAGATATGAAACTTATAGTATATAGGTAAGCAATTATTCATGGGTTTATATCAAAATAGATTGCTTTCATATCACACGTCCGATTCTTAAGACATTTTAGCATAAACTGTTACCTCTAAATTCTGATATATTTACAATATTGGAAATTCCTAATTAAATGTTTACGTATTAATAAATAACGTTTTAAAGTTTGGAAAATGTGCCATGACGTCACAAATAATCAATATGTTCGACAACGGGTTCTAGGTAAATTCTTCGAAAACAATTGTTCGAAAAACAATTCTTCGAAAAGATTCTTCGAAAATCAATTCTTCGAATGAAGAATTCTTCGAATATGCAATTTTTTTATTAACAGTTCTTCGAAAAACAATTTTGCGAAAGAGCAATTCTTCTAATATGCAATTTTTCGAAAAACAAATTTTCGAGTGAGCAATTCTTCGAATAAGCAATTTTTCGAAACGTAACCAAGAAACTGAAACACACTTTTATTTAGTATGTTATATTTTATTGTATTAAATATATTATAAAATCAGACAATTAATTCTTTTTAGATAATGTTACATTTGCTAATCTGTTAGTGGTCGCGCTGTGACCAATTATGGAATAGCCCTGTAATATAAGTAGGTATGCATTCCTATAGGCTAGGTGTTATGGTTTTTTCTAGCTGATTTTCTAACCCCTCTCTAGCAAGATGTAAAGTAAAAAAACAATTAGCAGTTCTTATTAGGTATTTTAGGAGGATTTAGTTAGTAACAGTTTTATTTTTTCTTCAGCAAGAACTAGGAAATTTTCAAAATTTATATACACAAAATTGAATATAATTCTAATTTACGAATGATTATCGTTATTTTATATTGTATTAGTTTATGTTTAGAATAGCATTTGTATTATCATGACTTATAATTAGCGTCAAGGAAAAAACGAATAAAACGGCCATCGATGGCTGCAACACTTAGCTTGACGATGCGACGCGATGCAAAGTGTCGCTTTTAATCCTTTTAATTGAAAGCATTCTCACTTGAGTTGCACTAACCTAACCTAACTTAACCTAATCTAACCTAACCTAACCTAACCTAATCTAACCTAACCTAACCTAATAACGAACATTAAACCGATAGACCTTAAAATTAAACAAATAGCTGACATATACAAGATAAAACGTAACGGACAAATACGAGAATATATACCAACCAAAATACCAGAACAGAAAATACAACAAACGTCAAAAATAATGGAAAAACCACACCCAGCCATAAGACATAAAATCAAAATATATAAACATCACAATAACGAAACATATCAAGGACTCCAAATATATACAGATGCTACAAAGAATGACAATGGTACGGGAGGAGATTACGTAATATACAGGAACAGAAATACAATTACAACAAAACAAATCAAAATTGCAAAAATATGCACAATAACACAGATTGAATTAATAATTATACATAAAGCTCTACAATGGACAATTGACAATAATACTGACGAACTAATAAACATAATGACAAATTCATTAACCTGTCTAAAAAATGTAACGGACTGGACAAATACAAATAAAATTGTAGATGATACACCAAAGAATATTATAAATTTGAAAAATAAGGGAAAAAACATTAATTTAATTTGGATAAAAACATGCTTAAACAATATTGGGAATATCAAAACAAAAGAAATAGCGATAAAAGCTATCACTAAAAAAACAATAATTGAATATGATAAATCAGATATAACATATGTTAAAACTATTATTAAAAAAGAATATAATCGAAAATGGAATGATGAATATATTAAATCTAAAACAGCATCAATTACGATAAACTACATTTGATAATATTTACATGCAACAAAACATTCATCATTCCATATTAAACTTTTATACAACATAGATATTAACAGGACATAGACATAATAAACAATATTTATTCAGATTTAAAATAGTAAATTCAAAAAATTGCAAATGTAGAAAAGAAAATCAAACCACGGAACACATCTTAACAGAATGTCAATTCACCACACAAGAGAGAGAAGAATACTTACAAAAAACAAAAATAAAGGAACAATAAAAAATTGTGTAATAAACAAAAATAATATACAAACATTAAATGAATTTACAAGTAAATGCCTAATTAAAATTGAATATATCAGTGAATCAAACTAATATTATAATTAAAAGTTAATAATTAGGTGGGAGGGGTTTTTAGTGCGATCGGGTGTAAACTCAATCCTAAACTTCTTCCGATAGATCTACAGAAGAGCCTTTCGAAGATTTTTCCCCTCACATAAATAATAAACATAAATAAATAAATCAAAATTAGCTTTGCAAATCAAAGTACGCAAAGCTAATTTAAAAATTAAAATCAATAGTAATAAAGATAACACTATTAGACGAGATCAAAAAAAACCTAACCTAACTTAACCTAACCTAACCTATCCTATCCTGCCCTAAGCTACCTCAACCTAACCTAACCTAACCCAGTCTCACCTATTTAACCTAACCCAACCCGACCTAACCTGGCCTAACCTAACCTAACCTAACCTAACATACTAAATAAAAGTGTGTTTCAGTTTCTTGGTTACGTTTCGAAAAATTGCTTCTTCGAAGAATTGCTCATTCAAAAAATTGTTTTTCGAAAAATTGTTATTCGAAAAATTGCCTATTGGAAGAATTTCTCTTTCGCCAACGTTGTTTTTCAAAAAACTGTTATTCGAAAAATTGTATATTCGAAGAATTGTTCATTCGAAGAATTGATTTTCGAAGAATTGTTTTCGAATAATTGTTTTTCCAAGAATTTTTTTCGAACGATTTCCCAGACACCTCAACAACGGTATCATTTTCTACAGGGGCTGTGCTTATCTAACTTAACCTTTCGCTTTCTAAAATACTCCATGTATTGAACTTGAAAATCAGATTAAAAACGTTATTTATAGTTAATACATAATCGAAAATACATTGTTAAATTTAGAAGAATTCATTATACGTAACGG
>JAHWXV011012722.1:0-11833 GCA_024586415.1 Phrixothrix hirtus | reverse complement strand
TTTAAAAATTAAATTTCTATAAATATAATAGCATATTTATATGGTGCCACCAACGTGGGGCATTCAAATAAGCAAATCAATTATAAAAATAAATAAAAATCAAATTTTAAAATTATAAAATTTCCATCATAATAATTCAAAAAAAATTAAAACCAAAAAATAGTCATAGCAATATATAATTATTAATTATAGCCTCCTGTAAATATGTATTGAATATTTGAACCGTTGATTTAAATTACTTGTTTATATTTTTATTTTATCATTGAGAATAAACTTACTTTTAAAGGTTTACACCTTGTCATTGCCGCTGAATATAGTTCTTAAAATTCCCAATTACTAAAAGATCATTTCGCATAAGAAGTCGCAACCTTTTTTAGCGGTCGCTCCGTTTTAATACTTGACCTTATTAAAATTAGGACAGCGAGCTGCGAAGCGTTACCGAAGGGAACTTCAACGTCCACTAGAACTAACAATTCGACCCGACCAACCTAGACCTGAACCAATGAGCAAACCCGGCTGCTAAAATATAAATAATTTTTCTCAATCTAGTAACACAAAGATACCGCTTTGAATCGTTATAATAGTAAAAGATATACAGGTCTGTATCCACAATAGATTTTTATGAGAAAATTTACAAATTTTTTTAGATTAAAAAATTTCTAAAGATTTATGTACACAGAAAGCCTGAGTACACGTGTGTTAAATAATGCTCTTATATCCAGGACACCCTGTATAGGCATGAAATACTGCATGGAATAGGAATTTCAATAATATATTATGGTTGTAGTTGCCTTGATAATTATGGAGCATTTCTCATAAGCGATTGTAGCCATCTTATCGTATATGTGAACAAATAAGCAACTACAGGCATCTTTCCGCGAATGTGTATATGTACCTTATATACAGGATGCTTCAAAACAAAAGGCATTTCACATGCTTTATACATATGTAAGTACACATAAAATAAAATTTAGATGCCAAGACTATGCTTGTGTTGAATCACATTAAATACGTAATAATCCTCCAATAATGTTGATTATATGCAATGATATCTGAATTATAACCAATACCACTTGCCTTGAAATTACATCTTAGGTATAAAAAATTGACATAAACATCTCTTTCTTATACGAAATGGACTTTATCTACTTTATACTCAATTATGTAAGAATTGGAAATTAAAAGCATTTGTAAAAGCTACCCTCTAGAGTATGTTGTATTTTAGTACAAAGATTTGCCTGCTTTCGCTTCCCATTACAAAAAACAAAATAAAATTTTGTATTTAAAATAGATTAATATACATTACAGGTATAACAATATCAAAATAACAATATAAACAGTGTTGTCAATCGTTTTACGTAACTAAAAATGCTTTAATAACAATCCATAGTATTTACATCTTCTGTATATGTTTTTAAGATATCATCTAGAAGTGATTCTAAGTTATCAATTTCATTCAACCACTTTGTTCTTTCCGCTATAATTTTATCAAGATCTTGTTGGACAAAATTTAAAAATTCTGTCGCGGTAACCACTTTTAAATCATTTTTTAATCCGTTCAATGTTGTGTAATTAATATTGTCGGTTACACCGATATCACTGAGTAAAAAAATATCTTTTCGTTGAAGGATATCACTGACTATATCTTCGGAATAGTGCGTTGAAGGTAAATTAAATGAATTCACATCTACTTCAGGTGAGAGTGCCATATCGGCAGAGACGTTACCTACAATATTATACAAATTTAAATGATTCGTTAATGATTTTGTAATTTTAACAGCCTTTTTTGAAACTTCTATATCACAATCATCCCGTATAGCAGTAACAAGAACTCCTAAACATCCACACACACTTAATTCCATAAGAACTTTATTCAGTCTTGCTTGTATCTCAACTTTTGTCAAAGACACTATTTTACGGTTTTCTTTCGAGAAAGTTACGCTAGGGAAAGTTCCATCAATCATTCCTTGATTTGTCAATCGACACTTTATTACTTTTCCCCAATAACATAAGGCATTGGATTTTACTTCCCAGTGTAAATCGGATGTTGCTGCATATGCCATGGCTCGGTTCACCTCAGCTATGAGTGTTTCTGGAATTGACCTGTGTTCGAATATTTGATATATGAGGATAGCCGCCTCGCAACGAACGATTGCTTCAGTCTCGTTAAGAATTATTTGAATCATTTTTTGCTGAAACGCAGCTTTTAGCCTAAATTTTTAACATAAAAACACCTACCAATAGATTCTGCTGTCCTAAATCTTCGTTCCAAAATGCCGGCACTTTAATCATCTCTTGAAGGCATTTTAGAGCCGAGGCTCTAACAAAACTTTCACTGTCGTGCATACACATTGTTACGGTAAAGGACGGTAGCTGTGATTTTAAAACCATACATTGAAACGACGGGAATTCTAAAAAAATACGGTAGAAATGGCTTTTAAAATTTTAGACAACTTACTTCTGTGAGCTATGCTGGAAATTGTATGCAAAACTTCAAGAGCACCATCACGTACTTCCCATTCCTTGTCGTGTAATTTTTGAATTAGCATTGTGCCCAAGCTTCCCATGGAAGAATCAGATGTCCGATCAACTAGGAGTGCTAAATTTGGACTCATAAACCTCGCTATCGATAAATTTACCAACTTCAATACTTGTACGATTAACTGAAAATTAAAATGTAAGCTTACATAATTATAAACATTATAATAAACCTTTGATGGCCAATTTGGATATGCAATAAAATCCATACATAGGCCCATAACACATATAGTTTCTACACTTTCTCTCCAAGTTATATCAAATTCTTTTATATAGGTTGCAACAGCATCAAGATGAGTTGAAAAGTACGATACCTGCTTGGCAAATACATCAACAATTTCCGGCTTGGCTTTCATTAAATTGATTCCATCTTTAAATGCATACATAAGGGACTGAAATACAATGACGGCTTGATCCCTGCTATAATATTGTCGGCTAAGCATTAGATACATAATTGCTTTTTGTGCCTTCTCAAAACAATCTTTTTGATTTGATAAAAGAGTACGAAAACTATATGCCATACGTATTGTGTGTTCACACATAATTTTAAATAATTGCGTTATAAAATGTTCACGAAATAAGTCTTCATCACAGCTATCTACGGTAGTACCGAATTTTTCAAATGCTACTACAAAAACCGGTACTAACTGAAACATGAGAATCTGATTTTCGAAACGTAAAGGAGCTACAGATTCATTATCTGGTTTCGGTAACCGCGAATTAATAAGTTTCCAATAGTATTGTAATAAAACACACATCTTAAATATGTTAAGTGCTGCACCTTTAGCTATGTGCATTTTAATTAATTTGAATATATTTTCTACCATTTTTTTTATATCTTTATATTGAAACAAGTCAGTTTCCGAATCGATTGCTAATCCAAAAAAATTAATTAGTACCATAATTTTATTTAAATCGCACAAAAGTTCCTCATTTTGACTTCCAATCATTATTACGTTCCATATGTTCTGTTCCAAATGAAAATTCATCAGAAATATAGTTGGTACTGTATAATCCCGTTTAGTAAACGAGTCGCTTTTTAAACAAGACTCCAAAATATAAGAAATCAGCCTCAGAGTAGGAGTTAGCTGTTTTTGTAAATGTTCTTCATTGACTTCCGGCACAATGCTATCAGTTGTAAAATTCATGTTGTTAAAAGTTTCCATAATCTGTAAAATAAACATTAAATCAAGCTTAGCAAAATTTTAAAAAAGTTACTTTCTCAATAACCATATTGCAAAACACTGAATTATAATTAGCCTGAACAAGCAAGTTGTACATAAAATTATATCCTTCCCGAACTATATAAATCGTTTGACCTTCCAAACAAAAAGTTAATACATCTTTCCAATTATTTGTCGCAATAAGCCACTCCGTTCCTGACTTATGTTCAAGGAACGATGACAATAGTTTAATATAGGCTAACTTAATTGAGGGCGATATGTCTGAAGTGCGGAACTTTAAAGTGGAACATAATCTTATATATACATTGCATGAATTAAAACTGACAAAATTAGCTTCATCCTTTGATAATAAAGCAGCTAAATGTGCCACAAACGTTACAATTGTAGGTGATGGCAAACTTGCCGTATCTTCCCAATGTTTTATCGCTTTGAAAAGCCATTCCACAACTATTGGTAGTTTTAAAAGAGCTTTACCCAATTCTACAATGAAAAATTTCAGAATATTAACAATTGCAGCATAATTAAAATCGAGGCCTACCTTCATTGTTTTTTCCCGATAAATGTGAAAGTAGTATATTCAAATAGGTATCATTTTTTATTTCGAAATCCGGATCCAAAAATTTATCTAACAACTTTTTTAATTTATCTTCGTATTTTTGAACACAAATATCAGCATCCATTTTAGGTCAATATTTGATTAACTAAACAAACAATAATCTTTAACAAATTATTTAGAAAAATTTGTGTGTGCGGCATGCTTTTTATACACTAGTGTTATAAAATTGACACAGATTGATGCCGCTTATACAAAATAACATTCACTAAATTACAGTTTAGGTAAACCACTTGAAGTTAGGCATTTCTTCGAAATAACAATTAATATAGCCCAAAATTATGCGATAAACGCATACAAATACATTGTGTAAGAAATATTATTCACTATAGTATGAATCACAATTTTAATCTTGCCCTCGTGTTTGATGTGTGAAGTTAGTCACAAACGATATATTTTACACCCGATCACACTTTTAACAACCGTGGTTTTTTTACTTTTTTCGGGTAATTGCTAGACGGTTTGCTGTTTTGTGTTCACTAGATTTGGCGCTTTACGTTTATCTCTTTATTTATCCGGTAAGAAATGGCCAAATGTATGTAGATACATACGTTTTTTAATTGATTGCCGAATAAACATAAACCAGATAAATGCAACGCAACGTGTTCTTAAACACTGTTAAAGCTAAAAGATAATAAATATTGGGAAAAACTACTTTTATTTTTTATTTAAAATTCAAATTAAATATCCAACTTCAATTATATAACAACAGATGGATCCACTACGTTTCTTATTTCATTTATGCGTATTTGATGAATTAATTATGTATTTAAAAAGTCGTTAATATTGAAGTGTTTCAATGGCTAGTGTGGTTGAAATTGACGACTATTATTTGTTATAAATACACACAATACAAAATAGCACACAATAATGCATTTCTCTATAAAAATCAACGTTACCTTAAAAAATAATTGCATTGTCAATGCGTAATTCGTACGTGGTGCGCAGTTTGTACAATAAAGTTCTATTTTCAATTTATTTCAAAACTTTGTAGAAAAATAGTATATGCAACACGTGAAAGAAGGCATTTCAACTGCAACTGAAATGTAACTTCTTCCACTTGTTGCGTAAAACACTATTATTTGTGATTACGTCAGTCAACTTAATAAAAGTGAATTTGTTCTGAGAACAAACGAAATTTAGCACTCATTTTACTGATTCTCCGCGGTTCCCTGTTTAGAGGAGAAAAAAGATCAACGCCGAACTGTGTGAGATTAATTTTCGTAACGCCACATAAATAAAAGGGAAAAAACAAAATTTATGTGACGTTAATTTTCGATGTAAATAAAAAATAATAAAGTATCAATGTTGAGTAAATACTTTTTTTTATTACCGGCTAAACTCGAATTCTGAAGTTCGGTAGAGTGGCATAGGTGTAAGCAATGTGAACAAAACCTAATTGCTAAACATCGTGCCTACTATCAAACAGAAAAAAAGTTTTCGGGCACCAGTCCAATGTATTCTAAATTTACTCTGCACACTCCAATCGACAAAGTGTGGGTCTTCCTTCAGAATACTCACTCCATCTAGATTTAAGCAACCTAAAGACAATTGTAAAACAAAAAAACTATAAACAAAACAATATTTATTCCATACGAAAATTTATCAATAATAACAGTAAGCAATAACAACGTTTTAATTATATTCAAACTAGGTTAATTACAGTGCCTTTCAAGAGTCAGGCTAACTTATACTTTGATTGATAAAACTCCACTTTTTCTTTACTCAAATTCCTACCTGTTTTTATCAACCAGCAATTTTGTTACTTTTGGAACATTCCTTCTGAATAAAAGTTAACTGGCACGTCTTAGAAACACCAGGGAAAGTTTATACAGTTGACAACTGAGTAAAAATGTCCAAAACTTGATAAAGAATGCAGAAGTTCAAATAGTCTAATTATTTACAAACTTAAAAGCAAAGTTTACGTAAATTAATTTATACAGACTGAATAGAACTTGTTGAAAACTTTTTAATCGTAGCATTTTTAATTTCAATTAAAAGTCAAATGTTACAACTTCTAATACATAGACTGTAACGCAGGAAATAATAAAATAACTGTACCAAAACATGTCTTATACTTTCACTCAATTTAGCATCCTTTCATTATAATACAATAAATTTCATTTAAAACAAATTTCAATTATGTTTTAGTAATTATTTATCTCTAACACGTTAGATAATAAAGCGCCTTTAGTTGCCAAAACCACATGAAATAAACGAAACTATTGACGTATTATAAGAAACAGTAATTTTTAAAGCAAGTCTGATATTAGTATTACACTGTAAATACGTATACTTATTAATTTAGAGAACAGAAAATATGAAAATACGGAATATTTTAGTTCTAAAAAACTTGTTATACTTTTATTATAATGAAAACTACTTTAAAATAGTTCAAAACTTATAATATATTGCAACAAAACTAGTTAATTGTTTTACAATTTTTATTTATATTCACTAATACTACACTTATTTATTTTAATATTTAGTTTACAAGGCATTTTCAAACAACAGTTTATTTCTATTTATGTTTATTTATATTTACATTTATGTATGCGGTAACTTACAGCACAAGATTCTAACAAAAACTAAACTAAGAGAATTAATTTGCCGTTTATATAGAAAACATAAATTCTAGAACAATAAAAAAATAATATTCCAGAATATTACTCATAATAATGATGCAATAAATTGCAATACTATGACTCATTGCCGACCTAATCAAATTGGCAGGTATCGGTTACCGCAATGAGTCATTGTGATTGCATCACCTATTTTTATTATAAAAAAAACATTCTAGATGATTCTAGAATTTTCCATTTATTGTTTTTAATTTTTGTTACAATATCAATAAGCTTCTGTTCTTAATAATTTTCGCCAATAATTTAGTCAAGATGCTTAAACCTTATAATACGAAAGAAATTTATGAATCTTGTATCTTCCGGCAAAAGAAATTAAATGTATTGAAAACTCTTAAATTTTTGTGCATGTTTCTGCGAATAAAATATAGCGAGTCCTTCGGTTATCAAATTGAACAAAACTGAGGTTCTCGTTATTATGTGAGAGCAGGATAGATAATTTTTGCTTTTAACGTGATTCATGAACCCGGATAACGTGGCAGAGTTGTAATAATTTTTCATTAATCATCTTCGTGGTGGAATTACTAAATAGGAGAGAGATAATACGTCTTCAACCAACGCATAAACTATAATGGTTTTTACGTTGATTGCAGACGTATTATTTTCTTCCTATTTAACGTGACAGAAGTTTTTGCAGATGTGGATACCTTAAATTACATGATTACAGTGTAGCGGAATTTTGCCAATGAAATTCAAAGTGAAATTAGTTTAAGGCGTTAATCAAATAAAAGAAAACTTACCTGTGAAATTACCATAATTCACGGCAATATACCGTGTAACTAATAAAAGATTTGTTTAGCGCTACATGCTAATAAAGTTAGCACCATTTTATTGCACGTGCATATCAGTCTACAATGTAAAATCATTAAACTAAAATTACACCTGTACCGTTATCGACGCTCGTGCTTCCCCAACGTTAGAAATTGTTCAAGGCAGGACCGTTCTCAATAAAATTGTATACCAAACATTCTTAACTTTTAAATTTAGAATTGGGCAAAACAATCCTTATGGCGTAAACAATTATTTAAATAAACCTAATTTAAATTATTGAATTGTTCAAAACGTTACATCTACAAAAATCATGATTAATCCCTTATGGCATATTTACTTCAATAATTAATTTATTATTTACGTTAAATTCCACTTCGACACAATTTGATTTGGAATTAACATTCGACGTTATTCAAATAAAGGTGAGGCTACACTGGATCGTAACTTAGCTTGGCTTGGCCGGACCGCAGTGTTGTAAAAAATCAAGTCTCCCTTTATGTATTATAGGAACAGCGACATCGCTGTATGACATGCGTTTACTTAATCATCGAATGCGCACGAAGTCAGGCAGACACATGTTATAGTTTGATTGAACCAGAGTCAAATTCTGTCCCCATCGGCAGATATCACGTGAAACGCTCTTAATGGCATGTTTGTTTCTTACTGCATACTCGGTGTTTGCAAACTTACTTACTACTATATTGAAATATGGAGAAAAGAACAATAGAATTAGTAAAGGAGCATTCGGGCCCTGCACAGTATAATGAAAGAAACACTGGAAAGTGAATGGAACTGCGCTCGCTCCACATGGAATACATTCAAGATTAACAGAAGCCTCTAGCAGCCGGTTCTTCGGGAAAAGAAATATCTACATCAAAATGGTTATTTCGAGTGTAACTTCAAACCGTCCGATTTGGTAGATATATATTGAGTTGAATTCGAAGAGGTATGCTTTACTTGTGTGTATAAAGAAAGTGCCATTGTGATTAATTTCGATCTTCTTCAAGAGAGCGCTGACTTTTGTCTGCCCGTTTCGTATGAAACACGAGTAAACATTATAGAAAGGTCTAATTAGATATTGAGAAGTAATTTATCATTCTACAGATTACCTGTCTGTGTTTAATGGATGTTTACTTCAATTTTGAATACCTAATTTGTTTATTAGAATTTAGCTGCTAGTTAAATACTTTGTTTATCGTTGTATTAATTTCGCATTACAATGGTTTCCGAGGGAAATATTTACAAAACAAATTTAGTTGAAGGTTGAAAAACTGGCCCTTGGAATAATTCATTATAATACTAAAAAGCTACCGAATATAATTAAACAATTAAAGCTGCTAATTTAATTTAAAAACAATACTTTAGTTGTTTTCAAAAATCATCGTAAAAAATCTGGTGTAAGACAACACACGATTTTCTCTTACGCACACAGATATGCCAATAGTGTTCACAAATGATTAAATTATTATTTACGTTTATTTTAGAAACGATAATTGTAACGGACACCCAACCAAGTTATTAGACACGCAAAACCCTTCTTAACTCTAAGTTCGTGAAAAAGGATGTCAAAGACATAAGAACTGTAGTAAGTTTCAAAAAAATTGTTAAAAACTTTTTCGAGAAAATCGGAAAAAACTTCAAAATCGCAAGAATAAGGTGGCGCTTCCGGTCATTAGATTTTAACTAAATTCTACACGTCTCATTTGCAGAAGATGATAAACTTACATATATAATTTTAAAAAAAAATCGTTATAGCCGATTTCGAGAAAATCTCAAAAAATCAAAAAATAACAAGAGTAAAGTGGCACTTCCGGTTATTGGATTCTAATGAAATTGTTGTAGTCGCGGGCCAGGATAGATATAAACTTAAATATAGAATTTTGTTTATTTATGACTTTTTGTTTTAGAGATATCCTATTCACATAGGCACACACGCATGCGCGCATACGCACACACACGCAAACACAAACACATATACTCACGCACGCGCGCGGGCCCGCACGCACGCATACACACACACAGACAGCCAGACCAATTTTTAAAAGCCTGATTTTCGGACTCAGGGGACCCCAAAACGTGTATTTCCACTAAAATTTCGACATCGAAAATTTTGGACGAAAACAAAACTTTCTCTATGCTATATTTCATATAGGTAAGAGTAAATAAAAAGTACAAATAAAAGTTCCACTAGCACAAGAGAAAAGGAACGATACTTCATCGTATAAAAGAGGGGCTATTTGAATTCTAGAAAGCATTTTGGTACAACTTCCCGACCAGTTCAAACAATCGTTCCATATTCTATCCGTTTGTTTTCCATGAGACCAAAATACGTCCATCTGTAATAATTAAAATTTCTGCCTATATCGGTTAATTTCAAAATTGCAGAGCAACAAAGTTACGTCAAGTACTAATTATTTTGTTTGAGACATTTATAAGCCTCAGCAGAATTCCAGGCTACCAAGTCGCCAAGTACTTACCAAGATAGCACCTAAGCTTAACGCAAGCTTACCTTTTACTTACGTTATTCTTGCTCATATACTTAAAGTTGCTATTTTAGGGTTATAGTAAACGAATAATCAAATTACTACATGCAAAATTGCAGGTATAAGTTATCGAACGCTTAATTTATGTAAGATTTAGCCATTCTATGTTGAAAATGAATATAATTATACAGTTAACTGCAAATTCTTATCATTTCTACAAATTAAATTGATTATTATCTAATAACATTACAACAGAATGCAAATATACTCACATCAACAATGTGTAGCAGAGCGCATGGTTTAGTTACACATGCGCAATTCTTTTCCCTTTACGCATGTATCTTTGGTAGTTTGTTACATTGGTAAATTGGAAAAACGTGTTTTTAGTTCTGAGAACTTAGTACTTTACATTTCAAACTAAAATGAAAGGCAGTAAGTAATAATCAGATGACTAAATTGATAGTTTGTAAAAAATATTGTATGGTTACAAATATGAAGAACATGGGAGGGGGAGGAATGACAGATTTATTTGCAAATGTAAAATAAATCTTCTGTAAGTTTGATAAGCGCTTTTTATTTGACTTCTACAACACCCAGCTGCAAATATATAATAAGCTTTCTGTAAGTTTGTAAAGTGCCTTTTATTTCACTTATAAAAAACATCTACATTATTGAGCTGAATTACATTGCTTGTTCGTGTTAAGGCTCATAGTGTTCCAACTAAAGTCGTTATTTTGACAAAATATCAAAAGACATTACAAGTCCCGGTTCACTGTTAATTAGAAGGTTGCTATAGCTGAATGCAAAACTACGAACGTAAAAATTTAAGTGCACAAAAATAAAGTATTCCGCGACATTCAATCCACTTTGAGTACAATATAGTATGTTCTTTATAGTAATAATTTCAAAGTATCACCGTTCCTTGCGGTTCTTTATATCAATTACCGAAGGAAATATAACTCGCGGTACTGCCAGCCCCAATTGGTGTAGTGGTTAGCATGTTTGACTGTACGCCCAAAGAATACGGATTCAAACCCGATCGAGGTCGGTAATTTTTCAACGAAGAAAGCACCTTCTTCTGGGATGAGGAAGTAAAATCGTAAGTCCCGTGTCAATTTGATGTTTGGTACGTTAAAAATCTCTACTGGCGGCGGCGGAACTCCTCCAGATTCGGCAAAATTTTAGTAGGTATGGTGAAATGACTATTTAACAATTTTAGTCTAAGAGGGTCCAGGGAATTTCCGCATCCCGAACTCTCGGCCGCAAAACAAAACAAACTCGCACTACTGTTCGTTATTGTACAATGCTCAGTTCATTAAAAAATTATCCGTACGTAGACAAATGTTTGGCAATAGTCAGGATCCTGTATAAGAGTTTTGAGCTTCTACAAGAACAAAATTACTTTGACATCCTGTGATATAACTTCTGGGTATTAATTATTTTAAATAAATTCTATTATTGTAGCTATTTTTCAAACACAAGTTACCCTCATATTACGCTATACCTATTGTAACACTCTGTATGTTACATTTAGTTTAATTATATTAAAGGACAAAATTAAGAATTTATTAATTTTTCTTTTAAAAAATTCCTTTATAATTTCAA
>JAHWXV011012680.1:0-16815 GCA_024586415.1 Phrixothrix hirtus | reverse complement strand
CATAAAAATATACAAGGTGTTCCATTTAAAAATAAAAAGTTGACCATACTTGTTACTTACCCTGTATAACTATGTGAACGAAAATTCTTCCCCTAGATTTAAAATATTTTACTGTATCGACAAGCAAATATACGTAAAAATTAATAAAACCGTTTTTGAGTTACTTGCAATATTCCAGACTTTTTTCCACTCGGTATAAGAGTGTAGCTACAATTGTATTTTCTATTTACAACTTATTCGCCAAATAATAGGCCATGATATTTTAGCCTGTTATGTTATATAAGATAGTGGATTTTCTATTTTTGTTATCAAACATGATATAACCTCCAAAATAGCGAAACGGCAAAAGTAATAGGGTCATTTCTAAATGTGTAGATAAAAAGAACATGTGAGATATTCAAACAAAAGGCTAATGGCCTATACCAATGTGAAATTGAATATGAAGTGTCCAAAATCATCGGATAATGTTATATTTAGACTTATAAATGTCATCTTTATTTATTTATTTTTAGGTATTCAATATCAGTATGCGTCTTTTGAAAATCTAAAATAGATGTAACTAACTGTCCAACACATACCAGGGGAGTTCAAAGTATTCTCGGTATCGGTGCGATTTAGTAATGATAAAGGTTTTTAAATGATCTCAATGGCAAATGACACTCTCTGAGGGTATAAATACAAATTTTCAATTCATTATCATCATTATTGGAGAAAGACGACCAAAATGGCTGAAGAAACAATGTTGTGAAAAATCGAGCATCGCGTTGTGATAAAATTCCTTACAAAATAAGGAAAACCCAAAAAAATCATGTACGAAGGGATGGTGACTGTTTATCAAGATTCTGCTCCTTCATTATCCAGCGTTCAAAAGTAGTCAAATGAGTTTAAACGGGGTATAGAAAGCATTGTGCAGTGCCACTGCTGAGGAAAACGTGAAATTTGTTGAGAAACTTGTACTTAAAGATGCCCATATAAAAGTCAAAATGTTAGCAGAAATGACTAAGCTATCCGTTGGTACCGTTCACACTATCCTTCATGACTATCTTAACCTGTCAAAGGTCAGTGTGAAATGGATGCCGTGAATGCCGCCCGCCCCTCAGAAATAAGTGCGCGTCGAGTGCTGTAGGGAGTTTTTGGAAATCTGTTGTGAAAATCCGCCGAGTATTTTCGACCGGATTGTTACCGGAGATGAAACGTGGGTTCATAATTATGATCCTGAGAGTAAATAGGAGTCCAAGTAGTAGCAGCCTCCAAAGAAATTTAAAGTGACTCCATCGGCCGGAAAACTCATAGCCACATTGTTTAGGACTCAAAGGGAATTTTACTGATTGAGTACACAGAAAAAGGTCATAGTACTACTGCCGTATCTTATGCAAACATTCTGCGTAATTTGAGGGAAGCAATTAAAGAGAAAATGCGTCGAAATTGACTGCAGGTGTGTTGCTTCTCCATGACAACGCACCGGTTCACGCAGGGCGTGTTGCCAAGGCTGCTGTGCGAGATTGTGGTTTTGAAGAAATCAACCATCCACCCTACAGCCCCGACCTGGCCCTCTTACTTTCTGTTCCCCAACTTCAAGAAAGATCTTCGTGGAAAGCGTTTTTCCGTTGATGAAGAGCTGAAGGCGGCAATTAATGCACATTTTTCGGACAAAGAGGAAAATTATTTCTTACAGGGTATTGAAAAGTTAGTTTCCCGATTAAGCAAATGTATTGAGGTTATGGGGGACTACATTGAAAAGTAACATTTATTCAGAATTTTTGCTTTTTCCTTCGTGCCTATACCGAGAATACATTGAACGCCCCTCGTATAATACAGACGTACGCGTTTGCCATTACAACTCCAAAAATGAATATTTCATTCTAGAAACTTTACTAGTTGACGCGTAATGAAAATTGGGGTTTAAAAGAGAACGCAAAACACCTTAAACGTTTTTGAAATTAACGGATTAAAATAAGAGCATACAAATGGATGCAAAATGTTATGTAAAAATCGCATATTGTTGCATTGGTATTTCTTTTTTGAAAAAACTGTTGCAATTACAAATTTTTAGTGATGTTATTTTCATGTGCCTCGATGAAAAATTGGATTTAACACAATGGTAATGGCATTCCTCTGTGGTTATAGAAAAGTGTCTTAAAAATGAATCTAACCAAAATGAAAGGTAAAGGGAAGCGATTTACGGTTATGTAGGATATCGTTTTGGTTTTTTGAGGACGCGCGACATAAATATTTTTATAACTTTTCAATCTGACAAAGTTAAACGAGACGTAACAGATAAACTTATGAAAGAGCATAGTCATGAGATTTTAACCCAACTGAAATGGTGAAAAAGCATTGGAAGTCTTACTACAACAAACGCATAATAAAGTCAGGATCTACATCTAAAGAAGTTATGGCTAGAGTCTCTTTCACAATTTACTTCCAACATGTGTCAAATTTACTGTAGTAGTTGCAAAAACCGTATTTTGAAAAACTGTACTAAACATGTGGAATATTGGCGCCTTAAAACTATTCTTCCTGATACTAGTTCGTTGGGACTAAGCGTTTTGCTAATGAAGAATCCTATTCTTCTATTTTTGTTTTAACGGAGAGCTTTTAATTTATTTGTTTGACATGTACATTTTAGTCTAAATATAAAATCTCGAAATATCTGTAACAGTAATATACGTGGAGCGTTTCAAAAATAAGAACCGATGCATTATGAAAGATAAACGATCGAGAAAGTAAATTATTTAATGGTGCTTTCAACGATATACATCGTGGCATCATTTCTTTAGTCACTATTGCGGTTCAACTCTTTTTAATACCGTGAAACAAGCTTGCTCAAAACTTCCGCATGAAATTCTAGGGTTGCAGACAGTTTAAAACTGACATTTGCAAATCGTCAATTTCTCGAAAGTGTTAAAGACGCGACCCATTTCTTCATGTGTAGTAACAGATGATAGTCACTTGGTGCATCCATCCAAACTCTCGAATTGTTACGATTGTGCGGCCAGTTAAATGTGGTCGTACATTGTCGTGCTAGTGCACAATTCTTGAATTACACCGGCGGTTTCAAACAGGATCGCGCAGTTTCGAAAGTGTCACATTAAATGTGCGTTATGATTATTATTTCACTCCATAAACTCGAAAAATGGCATACTCTTGATTGCAGATCGTGGTCGCTATCATTGGGTGAACCTGAATGGCGCCACGGCATTAAATGTTGTTCCTCTGTATTCACGTATGCGTTCCACGTTTCTACTCCTGTAGCAATATAGGCGAAAAATTCGTTTGTATTTGGAAAACGGCCAAGAGAGCATGATGTGTCGATTAATTTCTGATGCGTATCTGTCAACATTTTTGACACTCAACATGCACAAAGTTTGCGATAGCCCAAATTCTCGGTCACAATTCAGTCTTTTGGTCACAGGTTTAATAAAATTAATTTATATTTTTGCACCCGGGATTACTCATCGGAGGGTGTATGTTCAGTACGATCTAGTAGATAGCACTAAGGCTGTTAAAGATCTCTCTCAGAACGGTTCGTATTCGGTTATCCTAAAGAAGAGCAAGTTATATATTAAAACGGAACGGCCCTCAAAAGTGATGGCGACTTCTTTTATGAAACGATTTTTTCACGACCATATATTTAGTAACTAAGTTCGGCGAAAATAATAAAATAGATAAAACCTTCAAAAGCAATTAATCATAATAAAGATTTAAATTTAAAAGAACACTTTCTAATACTTTGCATATATTTACATTGGCTGATATTTAACAGTTGCAATTTAAACAATTGGATTTTAAATAATCGAAAGCTTTCAATGCAAGAAAGCGTTCTCAGTACGAATATAATTCTGACAGAAGCATAGCGTCGCTTTCGCTGTTTGCAAAGGAAAAGTGCGCCGTCCGGCGTTACATTCTATGCTTCTGATATTTATGAATTTCGCTCGGATAGTTCAGTTTCCTTCCAGGTTCGAAAGAGGTCGCGTCGCTTACGAGCGTGCTCCTTTGCGTAAGGAATTGGACGGTCCAGATGATGACACCTTGGTCCACTGCTTACAGATAGCATTCGGTAGACGAAGATATCACGGAATACTGAATACTGGCGTCAAACAGACTCTCGTTAGTTAGTCAACTCAAAGGTGTTTGACGACAGCGTGATCACGGGTAATAACGGCGCCTGAATGTTCACTACTGATTTAACTCATCCGCTTTCGGCAATAAGCTTGATAGGATCGGATAATACAAGGGGTTCCACCCTTTCGGATGGCTAAACTAATTTCGCAGTTTTAATTCTGCGACGGTGGTTTTGAAATTATAATATAAACAATTCCTTATAGGCAAAGATAAATCTATTCTTTATACAAAGAATGTCGCGGTGTTAGCTCGAGTAAGGAATTGCAAGAACTATCCTTTTATTTTAAAATCTTCGGCCTTTTATACAGAATAATCGGTGTTTCGTTTTCTGTTCTATGAACGTTATTGATAATTGTTATTCGGTCTTACACTTATTAATAGACGTATAGCTTATATGATTTGATTAGCAATAATTTATTTATATCGTAATAATGCGCAATTCCAATTAATGCTTTCTTGTTAATTAAACTCGGTTTTGAGATTGTTTATGTTTGTTATACTTTTCGGTAGCAATCTTTATTCACTTTGAAGGATTTCTTAATACTTTGGCTGTTGCGTAATATTTCGTCATCTTTAAGTTCTAATTAATTACATTTTATTTACATGCAGGTTACTGAACAATATTTTAAATTAGTTCACGGTCACTCGCTCCCAGCTAACTTCTTATTGTCTTTTTAAAATATGTTATCAGTTTAATCTTTTAGTATTTTCGCAGAAACGTAAGACGCGCGGGAGTTGTTGCAAGTCGGATTTCGCGTCGCTTTTTCAGATTAACATATTTCGCTGGCAATGTTACACAATAATGAAATCACTAATTGAAAAACGTCGATTTATATCACTTTCGCATCAACCCGCTCTACAAGATCGTCACTCTGGACTCTCGGACTCGGACTCATCGCTTCATCGTGCACCATTGCCTCACTTTTACTCCACGTATTAATCTTTTCCCATGTGGTCACTCAACTGACGGTCAGCAGCAGTATGTCCTCATACATTCACAAATTTGATCACAGCTCGCATTTTACACCAGGCGGGATTGCTTATTGTCGCACTACTTCTAACACGCTGTCACGCAATAATAACCTATGTTTTACTGAAGACAATATAATAGAGCGATGAACAAGAGACTATGCAAAGCTAGTGTGTATGTGCACGGATCGGCCCTTAAATTTTGAAGTATTCATCTCCATCCAAAATCTCGTCGTTGCAATATGTTGGCGTAACATAATTTTGTTCACTAATGTTAGAAGGGATTAATAGATCTCCTGAGCCATTTTTCTCTAAAAATCAAAACGATATGCCGGTGATAATTTTTCTCGAGATGGTGTTCGGTATCAGATTACTAGATTTAGGCTTGAAGGCTCGAGAAGTGTTGAAGATCGCTGTTCTTAAGGTGGTGTTCAGCCTTAGGTACTAAGATTGCGGCCTGAAAGCCTGAAGAATAAATGGTCACCTATAAACTTCCAAAATATTTAACCAAAAATGCAAAAAAGGAAAATTTAGAAATGATCACATGAAGGAACACACAAGGATGTAGAAGTGAAAAGCAGAAATTATATTTTAAATCTTATATTGTATAGTTTTAGAATACGACTAATGGCAAAAGACTACAAAAATGCGCAGCCTCAACCCCAGAGTTTATCGAATGCGCAATTCAAAGCGTACCCGAATAGGGCAATGCTAAATGATAAATGGTGGACATTTTAATTATTAGTGAATGGTTTTTAAAATTGTTTTATTAAGAATAAATGTTGGTTCTTAAAAACTTAATAAGAGTTTTTTTTGTAAAGCATTATTAATTAAGATACCAAATCTTGCACGTCGTTTAAATAATGAAGACATACATTAAAACCTGTAAAACATGTTGGAATTTGAAACGATTATTTGAACGATCGAAATAATTATTTTCGGCACAAGTGCGCTGTCACCCTACATTTCAGGCCCGAAATTGATTTTTACAGAACGAGAACATAGTGATTTACGAGATGTAAATAAACTACCAACGCTTTAATTTTCGTATAAATAGATAAGAAATAATTGCAGTAGTAGTAGTGTATTTATTCAAATATTACCAATTGGCGTTGAATATAAAAGTACAGAATATAGTAAATAAAGGACAGGACAAAAATATAATTCAAATTAACAGTAATAATTAATAATTACTTTACAATAAAAACTTTTCACATAAATATCACAATTTATGGTTCTTTTTTTTTTTTAAATTATTAAAAAACTTGTCATGGTTGTAAAACGGTTTTTACTATAAAATAATTATGTATCTGCACATAAATATTGGCAAATACAGATAGCTAAATTCAATGCTTAGAAAGATGTGCTCACTGTTCAGGTATTCATTAATTGAGTAGAAAGCTCGCTGTAAAAATAACTTTTTAATAAAGATATTGAATTTGGTGTTACTTTTTATGTTTCTTATATTATCAGGAATTTTATTAAATAATTGTATAACTGTAAAGATGAACGCATTTTTAAATAGAGAAGTTTTGGGGATGCTTGTTTTTAGGTTTGATTTAATTTTGGTATTATGGTTATGAAAATCTGAGAGTTTGTTTATATTTTTTACATTTTTATGTAATAGAGTAACTGTTTCGGGGATTACTATTGAGTAAAATGTTAAAATTTGTAATTCTTTACAAATGGGCTTACATGGAGCTCTTTTTTCGGCATTAGCTAATATGCGCACCGCCTTTTTTTGTAATTTAAAAATTAAATTAGCATCCTCAATCGCAGGGAATCCCCAGAACGGGACAGCATATCTGATTATATTTTCGATGTTGGCATAATAGATTAATTTTGAATTATTTATTCCTAGCACTACTAGTAACTTTTAATGCGTATACTGCTTGTGTAATATTATTAATTATGAATGAAACATGATCGTCCCATTTCAGTTTTTCATCTAGAAGAAGTCCTAAAAACTTAAGTTTGTGTACCTGCTCAAGTAACTCATTTTGAGTACTTAAAATTGGTTTGTATTTCAGATTAAAGGAAACGTATTTGGTATTTTTAGTGTTAATTTTTAGTATATTACTGTCAAACCAATTCGTCAGTTTATTAATGTCTTGTTGAATGATTGTTGTAAGAAGATTAGGGTCCCTATTTTTCCATAAGATACTTGTGTCGGTATAGAATAGAAATAGGATACGTCCTAGTATTGAACCTTGAGGAACGCCACAAATAGTTGTTTTTATGTCTGAATAAATAGAAGTGGCAGTATTGTCTATGGTTGTTTTTACCTGAACCATCTGCCTAAGATTATATAGATGGATTAAATCCATGTATTGATGATTCCACGATAGCCATAAATAGCAAGCTTATTTAGAAGAATTTTATGGTTAACACAATCAAATGCTTTGGTTAGATCACATAAAACGCCTACATAACATTCTCTTAAGTTTACTGAGTCATTAATGGTTTTTGTGAGGTTAAATATAGCTTCATTGATGCTGATGGATTTCCTAAATCCAAATTGACAAGAGGTAAATAAGTTATGTTCCTCTGCAAAACTCATGTCTATTTTTTACAAGTGCTTCTATTATTTTTGAGAAGGTATATTGTTGTAGCCGGCGAATTTCTCGGGTATACAGGGTATCTTAAATATAAGGAGTTAAATTAATACACGTGTATCTAACTAAACATAATCTGGGGAAAGCTTTAATATATTCCGAAAATCTTTTTGCAAATTTTCGATTAAAAGTTTGTGACAAATACGGACGTATAGTTTATTTTGACTATGAATTGTAATTAAAATCACATATAGGACTTTTTTATGTTTACGAACAATCTGATACATCTCGTCGCGCAATAATCCAAAGTTTAATACTCAGCTGTTTTATTTTTAATAGATAAAAACGTAAAACTATTTTTATTTTAAACTACAAAATTCAAATTATAAACAACGCAGCTGAAGCCTGTCTATTTGATCAGCCTGTATATGTGTTTAACTATACAAAGTTTAAGAACATGCCTTCTTCTCGGATAACAAAGTGAAATCAAAAGTCCCGCGTCAATGCGATTTTTAGTACCTATGCTAAAATCCCCACTATCGGTAGAACTCCTCCAGATTCCGTAAAATTCCAGTAGGCATGGCGAAATGACTATAGTAATTGAAGCCCAGAGAGCCAAGGCAATTTCCGCATCCCGTAGTCTCAGTCACGAAACGAAAAGAAATTCTATAGACGACTGATTCCTATAAAGTAGATATCTGTTTTTAGGAAATAACTAAATTTCGGTAAATTAATTTAGGTTGTACCGAATTGACCACTTTGGTCATAGCTTTAAAAAATAACTAATTACAGAAATGACCAAAAACTAATTTATTAAAAAATCTTCGCAACGCGACAATGATTATTGCAAACAGATATGCTAATTTCTGTAGAAATAATGCTGTGTTATCTAATTTGTATTAGGTTTTGAAAACTAGAAATATGATTAAATTTTGGATTATAGCACAATTCATATGCTTTATTTATAACTAATTGTCATAACGTAGCATCCAAATTTATTTTGAGGCTTACGTCACTAAGCAGCTGTATACCATCGGAGATTATATTCATCGAATGAAGTCATAGATTATTATTGTATCATTATTGGTCCATCTTAATTGCAAAAATTTTGAAAGCTATACGATTTAAGGGAAAATATACTAGAGCTTTTTGTTGTATCTTCTTTTGAGAATCCGCTTATTTCGCGAGCATCTTATATATTTCAGAATAACATATTTTTTTAAAGTATAGATGTATTATGTGTAACAAATAAATAATTGGTATGCATTTACAACAAAAATAATATATTTTAAAAATTTCTAAAATAATTTACATTTATCTTCAAAATTTATTTTTCCATTAACTGGACATTCAAAATCCTTTAATAATTTTACATTATTATTAATTATTTTTGAAATCATTGTAGCGTAGATGTTTCTCATAGTTTCATTCATTAAGTTGGTATTATAAGGAGGATTTGTATAATGACAGAAAATACTTCCAGAAGACATCCAAAATATTTGCTCAGCTGTATAATTTAATGCATACAATGGATCTTCGACGCCATTGTTCTTAATCCAATCATTATATGCCCAGTATGATATTTTTACTCCAAGAATATGGCTTAAAGGTTGTCTTATCTATAATATTGTTTTTCTCATTATAATGACTTCAGCAAAGCATAAAATGTTCCTTACCAAATAATTAGGCAGAGAAGGCTTTAAGATGGTATGTCTTTTAAAGCAGCTAATCCGTTTAAAATACGATTCTTCAGTACCATTTAGCCATCCATGAGAAGGTTCAAGAAGTCCATAGAAGAAGTTTTTCATGAATATTCCCATAACACCGTAATTTAAATAATTTGGTCTCTTTTCATTAAAAATTGTTTCTTGTAAAATCTTTGCTGGGATTTCTAGAAAAAAATTCTACAAACTTGATTAAGTTTATTGGTGTTTTTACCAATTTGATTTATATCCGAATCATATCCGGTCAATTTAGATGCCATTTTCCACCATACGAGTTTCGTTTCACTAACTGATTTATGAATTAAGTTAAAAAGCCAATTTTCATTATTTCTGCTTGCTTGTGCCAACATACTTAAAAAATTGTTATTACTGCCCTTATCCTAAATATATTTGATGTATTCATGTTTTCAATAAGTTATCGATACTTACAAATTGATAGTTCATACCATCAAAGAGGATGTCGCTGAAATAATCTCCTGGGGCAGCAACTATTATTGACACTTCATCAACTCTATCTTCTGCAATTTCTTTATCTTTCGTAGTCATCCAATCTATTTGACTTACAATATTCCGAAACGCTGACTTGAATTTTTTTAATAATTCTTCAATTTGCATTTTTTTATCTTTTGGTACATATTTTCTTAGGTACATTATATCTAGCGGACTCGGAGAAAATCTATAAAATTGCTTATTAAACTTTTAAAATGTTCATTATGTGTAGACAACCTATTCCTTATTTGCTCTAAGCAATAATCATATCTGGACTCTTCATTACCAACGATTTTAAGTTTTGGTTTAACCTTTCCCTGTAATTTGTTAGTAAGAAACGAAAGATTTTCTTCAACTAATCTCCATATAATGTAGTTTGCATGAAGTCTAAAAGTATAAATAAATCTTTATGAAAAGCCTTAAGATATTTTACCTTTTAGATGCTTTGAAGAGTATAGCAAACCAATGTTGAAGTATTTTTTCGGCTGGAAGCAAAACATAGTCAGTACTTGAGATTTGAGCTTTAGAACCCACAATTGTGTTTATAAAATCTAGCCAATTTATTACACCGTGACTTTGCTGAATTTCTTCAACGGTATACCTATGTATTTGTCCAAAATCTGATCGTTCATGATTGCTTTGAACCTGAAATAATTTTGCAAAATAAAACATCTAGAATAAATGTAAAAAATTCCCAACAGCGTATGTCATTCTATGCTTTTCTAAATTCACAATATTTCAAATCTACCTTCTAAATCATTTAGAAAATTGTAAGTTTCTGAAAAAAACAGAAATTAACGGTTTTCTGCATTTTTCTCGACCTACGGTGATGTTTAGTTGTTTTAAAATATCACCTTAATGGTGGTATTTTGTCGATTTACCTAACACTCGGTACTGGGTATTAAATCTTAAAAAGGATGTCTCGAATACAAGGAGCATTACTTAACACACATGTATACGATTCCCTCCTTAAGTAACACGTCTGCGAAAAATATTTTGTGAAGTTTTACGTAAAAATCTGTCATGAATTCAATCCTAGGTATACTTCGCTATAAACCGTGATTAAAAACAAATTCTCTCTCTGTTAGCAAAATATCATATTACATTTATTACTTTATCGAGTTCATGGTCAACACTTGTTTAAATAAACGATAACAGAACGTAAGTCTTTAAATCGCCTAAATTAGATTGTTTCTATAAAACTCTTTTTAACCCGGGCGAACTCGCTAGAAAAAGTGAAACACGAAAACTCGCGCGTGAGACTCTCTCGCATGTCAAATTTTTTCCTTTTGAACAGACTATGACTTTTAAATACCAAATAACATTACTGTAATGGCTTTTAAAACATAAAAGAATAAGAAACAAATAAAATAAGGTAAACAAAAAATTTATTGGTCATATGCAAGGGGAACAAAATAAATTCGAAAACAAAATTATAAAATACAGTAAGAAAAATAAATAAATATTACACTAATGATAATTGCGACTGTGATGAGAAGAAGAGTCGATATGAACAATGTATTGGCTATTTATCAACACTAAATCCTTTTCGCCACAGCCACAATTTAAAAAAATAATTAATAAGTTGACACTTATTCTACATATTTTGGGCACTTAATATTAGTGTGCGACGGGAAAATTGGGATTTTATATTTTTCGCACAGTTTCTTCGTTTTCTTATTTTTCCTGCGAGGATAGAATGCACATAATCCTTCGCAGAATTTATTTTCAAGAGTTGGTTCTTCTTCAGCTGCAGCTATTTTTTTCCGGCTCATTCTTATATCAAGTGAGAGATTCGGCATTGAGGAACGTACTAACAAATGTCTTTCATTAGATTTAGAGCCAAAGTCTTTAGGTATTCTCGCCTTTCCTACATATTCGCAGTATTGACTTTATAGATTATTTGACTATTGATGCTACTAACATTGAGCAGAGAGAAAAATAAGGTGAGAGGTCACCTGGAACTTACTCCAGCTACAGAAATATAGGGCCTTCATCCCATCGACCACATCATCTCCTTCAGTTAAATTGTAAAATGTTATTATCATAGGTTTGACTTTATCCTCTGCGTCTTCATCAATCTCGCTGTCGTGGTGCAATGTAGATAAAACCAGAATTATTCGGTTTTGCTTTGTTGAAACAAGTTTCATCTTTGGTAAATGCAAACTTACTACTATTTAGAGGTCTTCGTTTAGTAACCAAGAAGGATGGGGGCATTTTCTTCTTATTGTTTCGGACAGTTTTGTGATATTTCGTTCCAATAATTATTTAGCAAGAACGATAGACGTGAAGTAATTGTTCATTGTTATATTTCTGCCGGTGCCCAAGATATGATCTGATAAACGATTACTTTAGATGGCCCTTCAGATTGGAGTCCACAGTAAACTTCTAGGTTGCTTGTATAAAATGTACGTGCATCTGCTAACGAAAAAATTTTCAACCCATATTTTTTAGGTTTACTCGGGATGTATTGTCCAAAATTGCAACGTCCCCGAAACGGTTCCAGCATTTCATCAATTGTGGAATATTCGCCAACTTGGTAATTATCTTTACATTTAGATATAAATCATCCAAAACATCTCTTATGGCCGCCAAGTTATCGCGTGCTTTTCACTTTGCACGGTGCATGGAATTATCAAATCTTAGAGAACGTAAAAGAAGAAGAAATCGTTCTCTAGACATAGTTGATCTCATACATTGAACATCGGTTCCATCAGAAGCCCATAATTCTTTTACATTGAGATGTTGAGCTTTCTTTAGACCTCCCATGTATTACAACCCACACAAAACATTTATTTCGACCATATCAGTCCTATGCACATTTCTAACGCACCCATAATTTTCTAGTAATTTATCGAGATAACGATTCGTATGCTCTACAATACGCTCAATAAGATTTTCGGGAAAAAAGATACGCCAACAATGTAATGGAGTTTTTGCATGCTTTGCAAATTTTTTACTCCAGGCAGATGAATAACAATGTTCTGTTTTCTTGTACAGACGTTTTGGCGAGGAGCCGACAAGTGCCAAATAGTAGTTTTATCTTTACGGAGAAAACAGTTGTTCGGATTGTCGTTTCCGATCTCATCTTCTTCTACCTCTGATTGCTCGGAATCCGTTGAATGATTGGTGTGTTCGCTTTCACCATCAATTCGGCTATCATTGTCATTTAGATATTCGAGAAGGTCACTTTCGCTCTGATCGTGTTTAGGAAGCTACGACACATTTTCTGAAAAATAAATAAATAAAATAAAACCATCTAGACAGCGAAAAAATAGTAAATATCTATAAAATAAGCTAAAATGCTACTTACATAGTTGATATAACGCCTTCCCCATCTACACCAAACGTTCTCCCCGACTAGTGATAAATTAAAAACATCTAAACTTTAAAAAAACTGGGAATTGTAAGAATGGTAAACAAAATAAACGAATAAAAACAGAAAATTGCATACCTACGAAAACTTAAGGCGAACCCTCGCTACGTGAGAGATTCTCTCACACTCCCGACTTTTTTACACAACTTCCCTTTAATGAAACTAAAATGCAACTGTTGGCGATAATATTTGTACAGCATGTAAATAATACGTAAAAACTTAGCTAGGCGAAATTTGGAATTCTTCAGCATTCCCATTTCCGAATTATGACTGTTTTTATTAAAACGTGAGAGAAAATCTCACGGTGCGAGTTCTCCCGGGTTAATCATAAATTATTTATACTTAGTTATTAAAAAATTGATTTTAAATATCCAAAATATAGTTAAGTTTTAATTTTAGTAGGTATATATAAAATTAAGTCCTCTTTGATGCACATTAATTTTATATTTATTATTTTGATTTTGATTAATTTCCACACATTTGAATTATGTACAACACATTTGACTTTAAATATTAATAATCTTGGGACATTTATCAGAATGCAATTTAGGTTTAAAAAGACGACGATTTCAACTTTTATTATTTTATCGTAAAGATTGTTCAGAAATTTTGTGTATAATTGAACTTCATGTAAAGCTGCTTAAAAGATTTTGGAACATTTTTAAAATTGAAAGGTATTATAACATGTTTCCATCAAAAATACAAATGTATCGAAACTTATATGCATCTATTATGTAAAAACTCGTTTTTTTAAACGTGCACAAATCTTTTATTCTTAAACAGTAGTTATCCATTCAATACATTTACGGATATTTAATAATCAACCTAACTTTGTGAGATCGTTTCAGTCATTCTGTTGCTAGATACTTACAGTCGGACAGTCACTTCTTTTAGATATAATAGACCAAGTTAAAAGTCGAAGCGGACTGAAAAATTCAATTGCAATTATTTCGAAATCTGTACAATTTAGACACATAGTTTATATAAATGTTTTTTGTCGTGAACACCAAGACGTATCTGCTATTAACGTAATGCTTCTGTTTTTGAGCCACCTTGTATAACAAATAATGCTGAAGTGGATATTAATGGTCTTAGAATTATAATTAAAGTAAAAGCGTAGCATACCAATTGTAAATCTAACAAGAATTCCAAAACTTGAGTCATTTCATTTAATGCGTGATGTCCTTCTGCTCCAAAAGCCACAGCAACATCTGCCATAAAACCATTAGTTTCGTCAGTATTAAAATGTTTGCTATAAACATCCTTGATTTCTGGGATTGATATCTACCATAAAATTATGAGATGCCAAAATATGCTTGACTAGAAAGTACTTACCTTGAATATATAGCTGTCTATATTTTTTGGATCAGCAGTAATACTTAGTTCTAAAAAATTAGAGTAAGTATAACCTAGCTGTTTAAGTTTATACGTTGCTTGTAACCAATCAAAAGTGGATTCATTCCATTTTTGTCCTTCTATTACAGGCCATCCTCCAATTGCTTTAATTGCTGCTTGAACAGTCCTAAATGCATTCTTTTCAATTACTGATTCGTTCATACACGTTTGAAACAATTTTTTTTGAATTTTTACCATGTTATGATCCTGGTTGCTTATCGGTTCATAATACATTTTCTCTAGTTGCCTTTGGGACTTTTCAAGTAGGGCCGTAAACGGTCCATTATGCTGTAGAGTTTCAGGAATACCATTGCAAGCAAATTTATAAAAGTTTTCGCATGGATTTACATTTACATCAATTCGATTTAAAATTTCCAATGATTCCTTTATGCATGTTTGACTGCTACAAAATTGCTTATCTGTAATTTTTGGGGTATCTATAAAATAATGGCAAAATTTATCTTAAAGTATATTTATATAATTATGTTAATTTCATATTTAAGAAATATTATACATAATGGTCACGAATAAAATTAGTACACGTAACATTGTTTTTAGAAATATTAACAAAGAAACGAAGGTGTAAAGCTTAATTATTTATGTAGGTATATTTTCTATCGGTAACATAGACATTATAAATCAATCTAAAAATATTTTTCTAGCAGAAGCCATAAATATTTAGATTCGCTTTATTTTGAACTTCTGTAACCTAAATTAACGTAGGGAATGATTAATAATAGAATTTATTATTAGTAAACCACATAGGTATTTTATTACACGTTGTGTAGTTATATACCGTATCCACAATAATATTTGTATCTCTTATACTTAATATAAACTCATGGACAAAATTAACGCACCGCTTAATTTTTTTGTTTGATTTTTAAGATAATGATCATGATCAAAGTTACTAATTCTTTATCTAATAGGGAAGGGTCTTCTTTGATAATCTAGACACATGCTGTCAAGAAATCGTTTGTTTTAAAATCGGAATTGTATAATTTTAAATTTTCTCAAAAGTTGAGCTCATTTTTGTTACGTAAATCGTTGATTAGCAAAAGCTTTGACTTGCTAAAAGGTGTTATGGTATTAGTTTTAAAAGTTTTAGTGTTAAAAAATGAATCGTCGAAGAAATTTACCGGTTGCGGACGCAGTAAAGGCATCAACATTACTGGAAGAAGGATATTCTATGCTTTATGTTGCTAATTAGTTAGGAAGAAACCGTTCCACTACAAATCGCATGCTTGGACGCTTCAATCGGACAGGATCTTACAATCGCAGATAAGGACAAGGGCGCAAATGGTCTATAAATGCAAGAAATGAGCGCTCGTATAAGCGGGACAGTTACAATGTTAAGAAATGAGTTGTCAATTGCTTGTAATGTCTTGATATCGTCGCGAACTGTGAGAAGACGTTTAAATGAAGCTGGATTGAGTAGTAGAAGACCGAGGAAAAAATCTTTGCTAACAAGGAGTAGCAAGGCTACGTTTCGCTAGAAATCATCAAAACTGGACGGTTGATGATTTGAAGAGAATTTTGTTCTCAGATGAGATTAGGATCAACTTAAAATTTTTGGATGGACCTGAGTATGTCTGGCAAAGGGCAGGAGAGAGATTTGCGAGCTGCAACATTGCTAAAAAAATTCCATTTGGTGGAGGTACTGTAATGTATTAACGATCGTACAGAGTTGGTTCCTATCCGTATGAAATCCATGAATATGGATGATTATCTAGAAAAAGTCATAGTTGAACATGTAACGTCGTTTTATCCCTTCGTGTGAGTCCTAATTTGGTACTCATACCAAATGATGCTCGTCTCCAAGTGATTGACTACTTAAATGCAGTTGATTTTCAGTTGATGGAATCGGCAGCTAACTGTCCCGAATTAAATACCATACAGCATCTATGGGATACACTTAAAAAGGCAGTTCGCAGTCGTAGGCCCCCACCTGCTAACCATAATTAACTGGTTGATGCAGTAATAGCAGAATGGGAGGGTATCCCACAAGATGTTATAAAAACTCTGATCTCCAATATGCCAAGGCGAATGAATGCAGTAATAAGAAGTAGAGGAGGCCATGCACAGTATTGCGTAGTCGTGCTTTTTAATTGATATAATTATCAGAATTTTTGGTCAGTCGAGCGGTCCTTTGTTTATTTGTGGGGCACGGCTCACAACAACT